>JAPMOQ010006612.1:555337-574230 GCA_026543055.1 Argiope trifasciata | reverse complement strand
AAGAAAAAATTAGAAATTGAAAAAAGTACTCTGCTTTTCATTGTTTCGTATAAAGATCTTGATGTCATTCTTTTTACATATTTTTAAAAAAAGATAAATTACTTTCTATAAAATCGTCAGTATTTGTTAATAATCGATGTTAAATTATAATTGTTTTCACAAATTATTTCTTTTTCTCCTAATATTTTAGGGAGAAAGTTGACTCTGCCAGGAATTTTTGCAAGTTTTTCTTTTAGAATTATGAAATTTTTGGCGTGTATATGTATTAAAAAATAAATACGCCAAATTTCTTTTTTTTAATATGAAGCAAAATATTATCTATAAAAATTTGAAAGATGCCAAAAAAGTTTTTAAAAATTCGAAATATTCCAAGTGATTCTAATTTTAATTTTTCTTTCAATTATTTTTTCCATACTACCCAATACAAATTTATTTAGAATAAAATTGGATATGATTTTGTAATTTCAATTGAATACTAATTTTTTAAAAATATTTTTATGCATACTTACTGTATTTCTTAAGAATTTTATGTTTTTCGGAACTAAAATTGATTTTTAACTATCTGAAAAAGACTCGAAATATAAAATGTATACCTTATTTTCTTTTAATTTTTAGTTAAAACTTTTATTTTCAATTCTATTCCATTTCTTCAAGGATTAGGATACCTGGAAAGTTTCAAAAATATTTAAACCTAATTACAACATAATTAAGGAAAGTAATTAAAATATGCTCTTTTGAATTTTGACCTTTGAAATATTCATTTTATTGAACAATATATCTTATAACACTACTTTAGTTAAATACAAACATATATTTTTGTGAGGAAATGATAAAAATAAAATTTCATGTTTCTGTTGAATTTTGCTTATTTCAATGTCCACTATTCCCTTAAGAAGCTATTGAACTGGCTGTTTTCAAGATCATGGTATCTTATTATTTCATAGAACTAACAAACTTCTGTTTGTTACGTATTCCAAACATATACCATTTCTTGACAATAGAACACTAAGACTATCTTCTACTGTCCACAACATGAAATAAAAGTGTCACAACTTGTGCATAAACTTATTCAAAATTTGTCAGTTTTACGATGCATATGTCTTCGACAGTTATAAATAATGTATTCTTGGTAGGTCATCTCCTGCTAACACGTTTTCACTAGAAGCATTTTATTTCTAAACGAACTCAAGGTTTGTCAGGTTTATGGCAAAGCAACAATATAGAATGCATTCAAGGAATACAATTCAGAAGATTCACTAATAATCTGTTTCGTATCATTTTTGTAGAGTTGCACTGTAAGAAAATATTTTTGTCTCTCATTGATTAAAAATTAGATAATTTATTCTTCTTGAAATTCTCATTAAAATTTCAGGGTAATTACATATTTCTGAATACAATTTGATGCAAGGGAAGTTGTTATAACTTGGGACGGATTGTTTTAAAACTTAGATAAAGTTTAAGATTGCGCAATTAGAATTTTATTAAAGCCAAACATTTGAAAAACGTACAATAACTTTCAGTTTGATTTTTTTTTTTTTCTTATTTGAAGAGGAATCAACGGTTTTCCCGTCCTTGTGAATGTAACAAAATAAAATATCACGTTGTATCTTAAAAGCTGAAGACAAAAATAAATAAGAACTTTTAAACAGTACCCATTTTACAACTGAACCAATAACTAAACATTGCCATTTTGGAATTTTAGACGTTTTTCTCAACCAAAAGAATTTACTAATTTTTTTTCTCTCCTATATAGAATTATTTCAGAATCTATAAGAAAATCTTGCATATAATAAATTAGAACACTAATGCATTTTAAAACCAAATATCAATTTTCATTTAAACACCGTTGCACTTCGGAATATCCTGAGATAAAACATGTTAATGGAACTAGCACAGCATTTATAACTTATTATCAAAGTCATAACTCATAACTTAACATTGAGCACAAGCAACAGCATTAAAAATAGTAAAAATATGAAAATCAAAACTAGGATGACAAAATATTTACTTAACTTAAGGTAGTGTTCAATTGCTATATGTTGGTTAAATGAAACTATTACAGCCAATGCCGGATTTACACGGTATGAAGCTACAGGATAAAATTGTTTTGATCCCCCCCTAAGAAAGCTAATGTGAAAAACAGTAACTTAAAATAAACTTATATATATTGCTATGTAGGATGTTGCCGAATTCTACTGACAAACTCCGACGAGTGATAGGGGCCGCGGTGGCCTGGTGGTAAGGTCTCGGCTTCGGAACCGGAAGGTTTCAGGTTCGAGACTCGATTGCCCCGAAGAACTGTCGTATTAGGGAGTCTCTTGCACGTTAAATCTATCAGGCCAAACGTCCTCCCGCTGGTGTGGCGTGGTGTGGATAAGGGGGTGCCAGTTCAGGTGTCGTTCTCATCATCTGACCGTGGTTCAAAATTACGAGGTCCGTCCCAAAATAACCCTCTTGTTGCTTTAAAACGGGACGTTAATAACTAAACTAAAACTAAACTAAACCGACGAAAGATAGTCGATATCAAGAGGATGATAAATTATGAGGGAATATTGGGTCGCAAATCCCATTTAGGAGAAAAAATTAGTTATAAAGGATGTGACGTCCAGTGGAACAAAAAGGGCGGGTAAATAGAAAAATATTTGTTTGAGATGAAATATGATTCCAATAAAGAAATGCATCGCAGTTCAACGTCAAAAAGAAACGACAGTAAAATTTTATTGGCAAAGTTCTTATAAGGTCCCCCAATTTATCTTACAGACGTCTGATCAACAAGCGATTTCAGGTGGCCTGAGATGAAATTCAAAGTGATGGATCCGGGTGAGCTTGGACACCAAGCAACAGATTTGCATCTACTATATATCTTGGGATGTGTAGCATAGAGGTGGTTAAAGCACCACAATCGAAAAATATTCTAGTATATCATTATACATGAATTTATCCTATCCGAGTGATGTAATGCAGGAAAATAAATATTTTGAGTCATTGAGAAATTGGCTAGCAGCCACGGTCCCAACAAATGAATTCCGAACAATCCATCTCCAGATTTTAATTATGAACCTATGCTACACTTTCAAGAGAGTTAGTTATGTGGGGATTTTCAAAAGACCGCATGTGCGGACTGTGTATTTTGACTGTGGCTTCTTTTGTAAAGTAGACTTCACCTGAGAATAAAACAGTGGGAAGAAGCTGTGAATCATTCTAAGCAGCATTCCTTCTAGATCACATAGCTCCTAATCCACGCATTCGTTTGGCTATCCAACTTTTTAGATTTCCTTCAACTAAATGGGCCTTATGATCCTATGTTGTATGGTAACATTTTATACTACTATCACCCCTCTGAATTTGTTGGTCAAATTCGTAGACATTATATATGTATGTGTGTGTGTGTGTGTAAGAGGAGGGAATTAAATGAAAACAGTAGTTGTAATTTTGTGTATTTTTGTATAATAGAAGGAAAAGGATGAGCAGTAGCAATAAGGAATATAAAAAAACTGAAATCCCTATAGTAGAATATACATACCCCTATGTAATCGCCCAGAAACGTATGATATGCGCTGATCGTATAATCTTTTTTTCAAATAAACAGCCCCCACATCATGTTTGCGACTGTAGAACAGCAAAGCGATACTATTCATTTTTAAGTGGAAGAAGTGATCGGATTTATAAAATTGCATCAGCGAATTAAAAATTTTATATTCACTAGCATTGGCCTGTTGCAAGACAGGCACAAGCATTTATGCATCCTCTAAAGAAGTTTTGCCCCATGAGAATGGGCGGCCACATGTACATTGAACAAGTTGATGAAGTTTTGGTGGACATCGTTATGATACTCACCATGTAGTTCAAACCTTCCATTTCTGTGTTGTGTTTTAAAAGTAAATTATCTCGTTTCATTCTGTCGCTCCTGTATCGTTGCCATTTGATCCGCCAGTATAAATCCAATACACTTCATAAGCAAATCGATGACTAATGAGTTCATATTCCTTTTTCTAAAATTCACACTCACAATATATATATATATATATATATATAGAGAGAGAGAGAGAGAGAGAGAGAGAGAGTTAAGTGAATAAAAAATGTAATAGATCTTTAGATCCATATACAATCTTTAAAAATTTTACACTAAACAAGAACAAAAGTACATTGTTCATGTATTGTATAAATGAATATATTTAAATTTTGAAAATATTCTCATAATTAATGTATATTTATTTTTGCTTTTTTAAAGTTTAATAAACTTATTCGGCTAACAAAAGGGGAAAATGAGCTCATTAATCATCAAGTTATTTATGAACTATAATTAATTTTTATATTGACAGAAGGCTATAATGTGCTCATTTTGTATTCCTTCTGAGCTTCAAATTGAATCAACATGGTCAAATCTTTTGATTCCCATAGTATTGGAATTTATTTTTTACTAATACATTGTGTTAACAATATGGGGGAAAGGGAGTTGTTTAAAAAAGTTTGAAAAATTGTACTTTGTGATAGTTTAAGATAACTCTTAATGCATATTATCTAGTTTATGAACAAAGTAAATTATAAATATGTTTCTACTTTTTCTTCATTCTTCTTAAGTTTCGTGTTTATAAATACTAAAAGATGTAACCGTCTAAATTAGTTTTTAGTTCATAGAATTCTAGATTTGGCAAACAATAGCTCAGATTTGGTTATTAAGATTAACCAAAGGAAAATATGTGTATTGACAGAATGTTTAAGAAATAAAAAAATTCAATTTGTAACACTCTTCAGATACAAATATATAGCATCAATGAAAACAAACAATAAATGTACTGAACCTTTATTGTTTACTTTTATTGAAAGCAAAACATGAACCGAAAAATTCCTCGAGCACTCAAACGAAATCTAATCACTAAAATGTATGAAAACAAATAGTCATCCAATAACAGTAAAAAAATGAAGTGTCTAATACAAAATTTCAAAAAGTACCAAAAGAAAATATTTGCAATAACTCCAATGAGTCCTTAAAAATAGAATATAATAGATCAGCATAAATTTAAAATAATGAAAATTTCAAATCACAGCTCAATAATTTTTGTTACAAAACGGCATTAAAATAAAGCTTTACTGCCCAGTTATTTGTTTTTATTCATACTTAGTTGTATTTACATATTGAAACATAAAAAAAATCATTTCTGAGTTGCTTGAAGTCAAAACTGAAGTTGAGGTTTGTACATAAGATAATTATGCAGATGAAAGTGGCAAAAATATTCTTAAAACTACATCCGATACTACAGACAGCGAATTTATATGTTTAGGTATATAAATTGGCAGTGGCGAATTAGATCTGAAAATACTGGTTGCCAGGGGAAAATGGAGGCCCAGTCACTTTCATACTGCTATCATTTGGTATTTATAAAGAACTGATAAAAGTTTCGAAAAATACAGAAATTGAAATAGAAAGATGCTAATAAAATTTTTGCTCATATATATTGTCACGTAAATAGAACTCAAGAAGACACAGAAATTAGAGTTAAGTCAATTTATTTGCTCAACTCCGAACTAAGAACACTGACACTGAGAGATCTTCAGCTTTTATACAAGTAGGGAAAGTTCCAGAATGAATACCTTTCTGGAGACAGTAAGAAAAGTCCAGAGCACTTATCTGGTAAATTAGAGAAAGGTCCAGAATCTTCTGGAACACGAAATAAAGGAAAAACGAAGGACAAATACTTAAACAAAATTTAAGTCTACTGAGATTCAAACACATGATCTCCTGACTATGAATCCAGCGTCATAACCATTCAGCTATGCAAACTCGGCAACGTTTCGTTTCAATGCGGCATTATGAATTGAGAATCTGATTATATAAATATAAACTTAAAAATAGTTCAGACGCTATAAAAATCTAAACTCCTCATTGTTCCTCAAATAATCCTTAAAAATACTATGAGCGTAAAGAATGTTTTATTGAAGATTTCCTAATAAATTTTGAAATGGGTAATTTTTATTAAACAAAAATTGCCTTTCCTTGCATAGAAAAGAATAAATTATTTTTCGTATTATCATTGCTGTTGAAAAATATATTGTAGCTGTTTTAAATAAATTTATTCATTTGCTTCTGAGATGCTACATATAGTATTAAATCGTAATATCTGTCATTCGTCAGAAATTTTTAAATAACTTATGAGGAAAATTAGATTTCGATTGATTTTAAAAATCTTTTGGCCATGCCTTTATTTTTTCAAAAATGCTATGACATTTAAAAAATTGTTTGGTGAAAATAATATTAATATTTTATCTGAAAATGATGCATATGATAATAGAATATCCGATAGCATAAATATAATTTATTCTATATATGTAATATATGTAATTTATAATTTATGCGAAATTATTATTATTCATAATAGTATTCTTGGTACACAAATATTACATATTAAAAAAACCTATTTCATTTGAGTGCGTGTTTGAATTCCATCAAGAGCTATTGTTAAATATCATTGTTAATCATCTGCATCTACCAAGCGATCAACAATTGGCCTAGTATTATAATTGTAGATTTTGCTGTATTATAAATGCTTAACATTTTGCACACAAATTCTGAAGCATTAAGGTGGCTTCAGTGAAAATTTTACTTAAAAAATGCAGTTAACTTTATTTAAAAGCTAGCCATTACTGTTTACCATCAAGAAAGGATTATTATGGACTTAAGGAAATATTACAGCTGCGGCTTATTTCATTATTCGTAGCATATTTCCTCTCTGACGAGTAGAATAGTTTATAATATTTAACATATGCCATATAGAGTTATTTCACCAGCATTTATTTTGCTGTTATTTTTTAATTTGTCTATTTTTTAAAAGAATACATTTTTTTAAAGAAGTAAATGTAAATTTGGATGACCCTTAACTCAAGACTTCGATGCCGTTTCCGTAATGCAATGCACATCAAATAAATTTTAAGACCACCTAATTGTTTCCCGTTGCAAGTGACCATCTCTAACACTTATGCGGAAAATCACAAATAACTACAACATTTCAGATCCTTTTTTACACACCAAATGACAGATGAATGTTATTAAACAAGGTTACAATATATAAACAATTAGAATAATCGCTTATCATGTCAGTAAATGTAATACGAAAGAAAATAAAAGTATATTTAATCTTAGTAGTTCATGAAATGCTAAACCCTTCCATTTCTAGAATCTTTTCTAAAAATGTTTATAACATTTTAATATGGAAGATTTATAACATTTTAATATAAAAGATTTATATCATTTTAATATAAAAGATTTATAGCCTTTTTATATAAAAGATTTATAACATTTTATTTGATATAAAAATCCTCTAATGTAAAATTGTATCTTGAATTAAAATACGAAATTCTTGAAAATACGGTTCTTGAAATAATATTTAACTTACGCAGTTTCTAGAAACTAGGAATTGCAATATTGGTATACAGGGATATTGGTATTTTGAGCCATTTGCACAATTTTGTAATACCGGTATTCGCAAGTTTAAATACAGTTTTTTCGGTATTTACTAGAAATTTTTTAAACTCTAAGAACTGTATTAGTTTTTCTTCCATTAATAATAGCAGTTGAGACACTATGTCGGAGAGATTCTAATTTATTAACAGCTAATGCAACAAGAGCAGCACGCATCACTATCTAAAGAATTATATATTGCATTGCAAAGTTGCACAGAAAAAAGGCCCACTAAAATAGAAAATATCTTACTGTCTATACATAATTATAAGGATTTTAAAAATGAAGATGAGAAAGAAGAAAAGAGAATAACCAATTCAAATCTGATAAAGTTTATAGTAATTTTGATTTAAAAAAATTTTACCTACAAACCTATCCACATTCAGAATAATTCATTATCATAAAAATATTATAAATACAAATTCTATAACTGAAATCTAAATCTGCGTTTATAATATTTTTATGAATGCAGATATAGATTTTAATTATCGAAGATTATGATGGCACTAATGTTGATAGTGAAAAGTAATTGTCTCTGGAACAAAAAGTAGAATAAGCGATCAATCAAAAAATTTCAAAAAGCCAAAATATAATACAGAAATCGGCTATATCCAAAACCATCCGACGAGGAATAGATTTATTTGAAGATGAGAGATTTAGAGGTAAATACCTGGAAAAAGTATATCGCGCAATACGACCAACTAATGTAGATGCCGAAAAAGTGTTTTCGACAGCTGGTAATTTTTGCACAAAAATACTTTCCAGGCTTAATGACAGTACAATTGATACATGATATTTTTTAAGATCCCATTTCAAAAATTTGTATAAGTACCACAGACTGAATAGTGATAGTAAAACTTTCTTTGTGATTTAAATAAATAAGATTTACTTTTTTATGCTTATTTAAATACTATTATAATTTATGTCACAAATCATTTTTTGTAATATTTCCACGCAATAATAAAATTTGCAAATAAAACAAAGAAATACTTGTGTTTTCATTCTTTTTCTAAAATTTCTACTACCAATACCGGTATTGAAAAAAAATATACGAATATACAAAATATACCAAATACCGGTATTGAAATTTTAGACTGATATAACAATCCTTATTAGAAACATTACTGACTTGCCAAATGATTTTAAAAGCCACCGGAACATTATAATTTCCATGATTTATAAATAATTTTTAAATGACGGTACAAGATATAGGTTAAACTTGTAAAAGGAAATCACATAAAATGTTTTAAATTACCTATAATATTTGCATTCAGTATCATAACCAATATTAACTACAATATTTTTACACGTGCAGATTTATATTCTAATTAATGAGAAAGCTGCTACTTCACAATCATTACAAAAACTTTCTTCATTGTTCATAGCATTTGTCGATACTTAAATCTACTTAGTTATTGAGATTTCTTTAGCACCTGAACTATTTATAGAGTATTTGTATGCATATTGTATTATTTCTAAAAATTGTTTAACAAGCAGAACAGTTTTTTCCACTTTAATATATTTTTAATAAAGAACATTGTATACATACATTCGCTGATGGTTTAAAATACAGACGTCACTATTTAATACATTTTCCACCTTATTTCTTTTACATGTAAACCAAGTAATAGTCTGTCAGTTTTAACATGCAGTGCCTTTAGAAATGTGCAAGAATGCATTCTAATCAAATCATGTATTGAGAAATTGTTTCAGATGATTTTGAACAATATATTATCTCTCAAACTTCAGACCCGAGCAATCCAAGCCTCCTTCGCTTTAATCTATGTTACAAAGTACAGTGTCTGATACACATTCCTGAATGTTATCTCTTCGTTTATCTACAAGTCTTACTTGCATGTGATTGTGTTTAATGGAGATGTCGGCTCTCAGCCAGCATTCCCATCACTCGCGATCTCCTGGTTGTGTAAACGTGTGTGCTGTCCAAATCTGAAGCTTTGTTTTTATCATGAATATCCTTGTTCAAAGACTAGTACTTCCTCCATGGCAACTTGCCAACTAAGTAGTTAATTGGAAGGGATGAATATTTCTGTGACAGAGTGAGTAGTTACGTATTTTATCAGCTGATTTGAAGAATAGTCAGAATAAGCTTGGCAATCATAATGATTCAGTTTCATCTAATGCATTGTTAATTTGGATGAGCATATTCAGTGTCTCCAGACCGGTCTATGAATAGACAAAGACGGAAAGAACTATCTCTGGTACATAGCCAAAAAAATTATGAAACAAGCTCAATTTAATAATGACATTATTGTGGTTCCATTTTTATTCGCATATTGATCTTTGAAGCCTAAGTTAACATGTATCAAATTATGAATTTTGAATTCAAACTTTATAAAAATGCTTTTTAGATTCAAAATTTTTGAAATGTATCTGGCAAGTCAACCAAAATAAGTTAACGACGTTATAATGAGAATTGTTGATTGATTAGTCAAACAGAGACAAGATATCAATAGGATGAATTAAAGTGTAAATGACATCACATGGCAAACATAACCAGGCATTTTACTTAAACAGGAATTTTTGAATATTTAGAATAAAAAGGGTTTTATGGTATTTTCTTACTCTTTATTTACATCTTGCGCATTCATTTAGCCACTTTATATATATATATATAATATATATATATATATATAAAATCTGTTTTTAATATAGTAATCACTAGATAAATTAGTTATTAATTTTTTTTAAAACTTGACAGTGTTTGATTTTAAGATAACGAATTGTCAAATCTACACGATAACGAAAATCTTAACTTCTTACACCAATACTATTTGGCCTGTTGAATCAATCGCAATGTGGCAGACGGCTGGTTTTCCGTTTACATCCAGTGAAGAGATTGTCCAAATGCGGATAATAATAGTTATTATTTTTTTTATTTCTAGTTACCTACTCTATCTATATCCTTTTCTAATTTTATAAAGTAACGCATTAATTGATTATTTGAATTAATGGCAGAATCTTACATCTTCCACTTTGAATAGACACTTGAGAAATGGCTTATTAAAGATTAATAGATGGTACCATTTAAGGATAAATCAGTATCACACATGGATCTCTTTATTTGTTTGTAAGCCATCAGGGCTCTAAAATAAAAAGGTTTTGAAGGGATTTTGAGCATATTTTCCCCATTGAAGTTCAAACTTCAAAGTATAATTACAATCCTTTTCGGAAGATGACGCTATTCATCCACTGCATCATGAAAAGAGCAGATACCTATAGTGCAATTACCATTCTTCAAGGATATTAATTAGTTTTATCACTATTCCAACCTATACTAAGACAAATTCACTTGAGTTTGGGGAATGTAGGAAATTTTTAATTGCATACTTCTCTCGAGTCATGCACGCTAAGAGAAGCGACTACATTTGAAACATTTTAACGCTTCGTTATTCAATGCCATAACTGTAATAATGACTGCCCAAGTGCCCAGTATAACTAATCTTTAATTACTTCGTCATACGACAAAGTCTTGAGGTACTGTGCAGAGATATATTCCACTCTTCCGCTGAAATTCCTGTTTATGTGAGGAGATGAAAACGTGAGTGTTGGAACACTTAGCGTAGTTCGAAAATTATTACCTCTTAGCTTATTGTTCTGCAGCGTTTAATATTAAGCGATACGCGACCCCTACAATTTCTGCCTGACTTTGGGAGGAGATTCAATTAGTCAAACGCATCTCACGCTCTGGTTGCAAACACTGTTTAATCAGATGATACAAATCTTATCTGCATGCGAGGATTCACCAAGGGATTTTCCGGCTATCACAGATAAATTTAACGAGGTTTCTGGCTGTGATGTATTACAGACAAAATTAAATTCTAGATTGAAAAGTGATTTGCGCCATCGTTAAACACCATCATGGGTGCCACTGGATAAAAGCAAGTGTAAACAATTTAGAGATGTATGATGATTTTTTTTTCTAAAGATAAAATCTTATCTTTGAATTGGTAGAGATTTTGTAAATCGTCAACGCTTGCAAGATTAAAATCAAGCCAAAAAAGCACATTTGCTTTCATTTGGAAAAAGTGGTGGATATTTTTTTTGTCTTCTTATATTACATAAAAAGAATGAAATCCATTTCCCGGCCTTGTTTGCTTTTACATCTTCTAAAGATTTTAATGTGTTTTTCTTTTAATTTCGCACAAGGACTTTTTTATTTTAGATAAATCGGTACCTATACCTTAAGATATTACCTGTCATAATGTTTCTTATCCCTTAGTCATGAAATCAGAAACATTGTAAATTACGTGAATTAAAATTGTTTTAGATTAAAAATTTTGTGCCTTCCTGTATTAAAAAATTAAAATGGTTGTGAATAACAATAATAAGACATAAAAAGTAACCCCATTCTAATGTAAAAACCGTTCCTATTTAAAATTCAAATGATTAGGATTTGATGTCTGACAAATTATAAGCCTCCTTTACAGAGCTTTCATTCAGTAGATATATGAAAGAAAGAATACCCAAGTTGCAATATATAAATAATGCTTCTTTTCTGTTGGAGATAGATTACCTTGATTGAAGTAATAGCTTCCCCAATAAATTCATGCTCATACTGAATACATATCAGAATTTAAAAATAATCGTGCCATTGTATCAAAAGTAACTGGGTGGTTATATAAGATCGATTGTCATTTACCATAGAGTGATGCAACACTTAGACAATGTCAAAAGTTGTGGGTGAATAATGGCAGATATCAAGTGGCAGTAGTCGACTTCATACAACCCAATCAAAATAGCCACAACACAATTAGAAGGCTGAATGATTGTTAAATCGACTATTCCAATCCCACAGAATCTATCTGAAAACTTTATCATGTATATGTTGGTCCAGGTTAGAGCTTGCATCCAGAGCAGCAGTATAAGAAAATACTTTTCCCGACTTTTTTTTGTAACGATCCTATATCTTTTTCACTCATGTTCATCTCTCCATCCATTTTTTTCACAGCTAGAAATTCAATTTTGTTCAATCTGATTTTTACATCTAATAATCTAAAATGCCCATAACAAAGAAATTGTGATTATCTTTCTATATTACATTTTTTAAATTGTAGAAAATAGAAAAAAATTACGTACTCAGCCAGTAACGTTTTCAGATTAAGAAACAGCAAGCTGAAATTACTGAATAATCTCATAAATGTTTCTTTTATTCGGTTATTATAAAGCTTATTAATACATATTTATGCAAAATTTTTATTCAACAATCTGAGTATGTTCCCGAATGGCAGAATTAAAAAATACTTCATAATAAACTGAATTTTAAAATATTTTCTGAAAAATTGTATCATATTAAAAGTTTTACTTTTAGAAAGAAATTGAATAAAAAGCGATAAGCCTATCTAGTTAGTATTATGGATCTCTATCTGACCAAAACTTAAGATAGAACGCATTTATTCAAACACAACATGTAGAATAATTTTAAATGTTTAGACAAAGAGTTTTATATTTTCTATTAACTTTTATCCTGATCGTAGACAAATTTTATAATGTATGAAATTTCAAATAAATGCTGGTGAAAATAATCCTAGTGTAGTATATGTAGCCCATTATTTATAAACTATTGTACTCGTCAGAGTGGAAACATGTATTCTTCTATACAGAACGAGATAAGCAGAAGAAAATATTTCTTTGAGTCCATAATATTCTTTCCTTAAAAGTAAACAACAATGGCTATTTTTAAAAAAATAATTACGCATTTTTCTCAAAACTTTCACTTAAGCTTCCTAATTCTTCAAGATTTGTATGCAAAATTTTAAGTGCTTACAACTCACCAAAGTCTGCAATTATAACATCAGGTCAATTGTTGTTGGCTAAGTAGGTGTAAATATCTTAAGTAAGAAAGTAAAAATATATTTAACAACAGCTCTTGATGGAATTTCTACGAACCCATTTTTACGAAAAATGAAATATTTTCTGTAAAAATTATATAATATTTGTGTATTAAGAATAATACTATGCATAATAATAATAACAATTTTAAAATTTATATTTATGCTGTCTGAAATCCTGACACTGATAATTTTTATTTAATTTTCATTATATATCTGCAAATACCTTCTCAAATTCATAAAAATTAGATAAAAGTCAGATGATAAATGAGATTTTGGGCTGAAACTTGAAATTTACAGAAACCTTAATTTAAAGAAATGGAATCTCAATACATTCCTGCACAGATGATGCAAGCAAGTGTTCTGCTGTTATACCATTTGACTAAGTAATTTATATAGCGTTTTAGAAATTAGAATATTCAGGTAAAAAATTCTGGTTGGTTTACTTATTGGTCAATTTTATTGTTCCTCTTACTAAGCATATCAACTGCTATACTATTCTAAACTTTAAAAAAGTGTAGTGCATGTTTCTGGCATAATCGGCTAAATCAAATTTATTTTAAAAGTTTTTTTCAATCATATTTTTAAAATAAAAGCTTTGCATTTCAACATCTTTATTATTCCGAATTTTAAATCAATTTAGTGCACGTTTGAAGACCTATTAACGTCACGAAATTTGCTTAAAAGATTTTTAATCAATTAGGGTTTAAAATCAAAAGAACGTAATATGTTCTTCAATCGATAAAACATGAATTTTTCAAAAATTGTATTTTGTCCATTTCAAAACTGTATTTGGTCCATTTTTTTAGAGAAACTGTATGGAAAGTTTTTACTAAAAACTCTTGGTAGAAAATTGAAAAGCAGTCTGAAAGCTTGGGAACCAATATTTTCTATTTGCAGCACACAGGTTACAAAATTCTTTTACTCAATACAGTGTTACAGAAAAAATAATCTATTCCGGAAATGATTCAATATATGATATTAAATAAAATCCTAGAAAAAATTCTTTCTGATCGAAAGAATGCTTCGTTTAATCTTTTTTCTCTCTCAATCATTATTTCAGAATTGCCATCACAATGTGTTTCTAATATTTATCGACAAAACGCTGATACAGATTTCTGATTCAATTTTCTAGAATCAGGAAAAAACAGGTAGGATGAGAAATTTTGTAACAAATGATTGAATTCCCCAAATACTTCCCGCCATTGCCATTTATTTAGCCTTAATTCCATAAACGCCTTCGAAATGGTACAGGGACTTCCAGACTCAATATATATTAAACCTAATGAGATTTTCAGAGCTATTATTTTCCATGTAATGAAGAAAATGCTAAACAATCATTCTATTCTCATAATGCATATTGTCTCCTTCATCCCATCTCAATAAATGAACCGTGAAAATGATGTAGACATAAGATTATCAATTGAAACATATAACAAATAATACAAAATCTCAGAAAAATAATTGAAAATTATTCAAATTTCAGAAATTTTTCTCTTTGCTAATTTTAAATTTAGTCTAATAAGCGATTGAATATTAAATATACAATGTAGAGTTAGATTGAAATAAATATCGAATGGTTTGAATTACAAGTGTAATATTCACAATATCATTGCATAGAAATTACAAGAATTACGCTGATATAAGTACCAAGTGTTTAAAATTATATTTGTATATATTCAGTGCACTACATAGAGAAAATCAATAGTTATGAAAAATCCGAGCCTCTGTAGCTTACATTTCAAAACATGTGGAAATAAATTTCATAAATAACCTGTCAGAAGAAGTTTAATTTAAGTTATAATAAAGTCTTGTTTTGAAGAAACACTAAGAATATGTTGGAATGGATATTTCATAATTTTGTGCCGAAGTCAGAAAACGAGGATGACACCTGGACTGGTCCTTTTTATTAGACATCCATGTTTCACCCTCGTGTAGGGAACATTCAGCATGACGAATTCGCAAGCCCTGAACTCTCTTCTGCTGCTTTTTGATGGAGGCGAATTTTGGACCTGGAATTTTCCGACCTCGAAGGCAAGAGTTTACCCTCAAGCCACTGTAAGCCCACTTATTAAAAAAAATAGATTAAGAACATAATCCTATCATCTGCATGTAATAATTCAGTGTACAGATAATAGAGTTATAGTGAAAATATGAACATAAATGTTAACATATAGTTATTAACAGAAATGCAAATTAAATCAATGCATATGATTAAAAAAATTATTAAGAAAAAATAAATGAATGAAAACAAATCCAAATTATGTTATACGTGTCATACATGCTATAAACAGGTTCTAGAACCTTGAAAGACGAGATAAAATTAAAATTTTTCAGGTCATTTTATTGAAATCCTTTGCAAATTAATTAAAGAAGCAGGTTTATTCCCTTTTTAAAAAAGGTTTTTAATTAGTAAAAATTAGGAGGCTTTCTCATACTTCACATTTTTTTTCACATTAGTGAATTCCGGAAGCAAGTAAATGAAGAATTCGTCACGTAATTTTAAGCATACTTTTCGTGACATCATCATTGCAAAAAATCCAAGCGGTTTATTTTCAAAAAGTAAACGGTTCAATAATATTTTATTGGCTACTTATAGCTCTCAGAATATAAATTAAGTTCTGGTCCTGAAGACAAGTGGATTTTGGTGCTTTAAAGAAAAAGTGAATTCTTTATTTTTTATCTGAGAGGTGAATTCTTTGTTTTGTCTGAAAGGTGAATTCTTTGTTTTGGAAATATAACTTGCTAGCTGAATGTTTATACTCTCAGAAATTAAGTATTTAATATAATAATAGATTTTAACTATCCCATTAAGACGCAAAGAAATAAAATGACTCAATTAAATCTGGTGATAATTAGCAAATAAAAAATGCATGAAATATGCACTAACTATACTACCCACAGCTTTCTAATGTTAAAAATCACTTCGAAAAGAATGTATATGATATTTTAAATGAAAAACAATGCTTATTGGATATCAGTAATTCTTTGAGATATTTTTGGTAAGATTTATAAAACGAGAGTTTTTGTGGGGGTCTTTTTTTCTTGTTTTTTTCCTTTTCTATGGCAATGGTTCAAGAAATGTAGACGTTTGAAAACAACAAATAAAGAAAATATAAATTATAAGCCAACAAGATCTTTTATTTTCAGAAGAATATTCAACTATTTTTTATTAATCTTACTGTAAAACGATCTTTGAATGTTTGCATGATTTGCAGTCTTTTCATACTGCATACAGAAAAAAGATGAGAACGTCCTCACAACTCCGCCACTGCAAGAAAGAGAAAAAAAGAACCCTCCTCCAAGCAATGTAATCAACCGATTGAATCATCTGAGGACCAGCATCATGTTTCTTTTCAAGCCCTACGAATCGCATTTGTTCTTTGTATCAGTCAAATTGATCCAATCAAAAGGCTTAGAAGTGAAGGATTAGGATTATAATTTCTTTTTATATTAAGTGAAACAATATAGTTTAACAAACGACATGAGTGGTTTTTCCGAAACTATCTATCATATTCGCTAATTGGGCGTTATTCCTTTTTTTCTCCTGCATCAAAATTATTAATTTTAAGTACGGTATGAATAACACAAATGCTGATATTTTTATTTTCAGAGACACGTATGTGACCATTCCGTCCTCCGTAGTATAGTGAAGAAAACTGAGTATGTGTTTTGGTTTTTATTGGTTGAGTCTTTTTCTCGTCTGATAGAAACCAAATTTGATACAAAACTACAATTTTTGAAGCAATATTATATCTGACATGTCGTTTTTGAGTTATTACGTTTTCAAGTTAGAGAATATACAGATACAGATGAATTTGATTCAAAATTTTCTATAGATTTGCTCTTTAGATGCAAAATCTGTGAAGTATATTCAGCTTTTTACATTTTATTGCTACTCCTTTCACTTGTATCCAAACAATAGGATAGATAGATTCCCTTTCAATCGATTTCATTTCAAATTTCAGAAACTTGAAATAGAGATCACATACCAAATTTTATCCGTATAGTTCACTGCGTTTTTGATTTATTTTGTTTGCAGAAATATTAACGTAATTCTAAACGTATGCTTATCAGACTAAAGAAGGTTTGAAGCTTGGGCATTCGTGAAATTTTCGAGATCGAATTTTCGGGCGATTAAAATACTTTCTCTTTGTATAATTTCGTATGAGAGAGAGAATGAAGAATTCTGCATTTAACAGCTGTTTCACAAACAGTCCACTTGTATTGCAGTTGGCAAATGGTAAAATATCTATTTGTCCTTTATTTAAAAAAAAGCAATTGTATAAAATTCATTTATAAAAATATTTAATTAAATGCAAATTGTCTTATTGTATTACAAATTGTACTGCTCGCCAACAATTTGATAATGAAATTAGCGCGTAACATGAGTCCAAGCGACTCAATAGTTACATTAGTGGCAAAAAGAGACGTTTTCATTCCAAAGTCAAAGAAATGTGACTTCAAAAATAAAAAAAATTATTTGTTTCATTTTTTTAGAATTTTCATACAAGATATCATTTTTTTAAAAAGATTATTAAAAACTGAGGTTTGTCAAATGCAATCAATATTATTTATTGCAGAGCATTTCTAACAAAAAACGTCAAAAGTAACCAAAATAAGGGCCAAAATAATCAGAAAATGACAAAACAATAAAAAAGTGGCGAAACAAATAAAATATACCTTTCGTTGTTTCGTACAGTAATTTCATCAACCTTTTTCGTGTCCCGATTTTTGTTATTTGATGTACGGATATGTCTCAGAAAGCAAGCCAATACATTTATATATATGTGTATGTGTGTGTCTTGCTTTTATCGATTATTTTAAAAGCAACTTGCGGTCTTGAAATAAAGTATTATTGTGTTTCTGTTTTTTGCCGCGGAAGAATAACATAGTAAAACTAATGCAATAAAAAAATCTGAACTTTATGATATCATTTCGAATTGAAGAAGAAATATCATACCAAAAAAATATGGCATAAATCGATATAATCGATTTAATAATCGATCTGCTTCCTCATACATTTTCACCATTTTGGCAGCAGTATAATAAATATATGGAAACATTAGGAATATTATTCACGTGGAAGAGTTTTTTTAAAGAAAATGATAACGTATGATTCCAAATATCTAGTGCATTCAAAAGTATGAGTGTATTAAATTTGATTTAAGAAAAAATTGCGTGTATTATTTTTATGTATCTCTGAATGGTTAAAAAGATCCAAATTTTAGACATCAGAATTCAAAAAACGTCTGTCATGTTTAAACTAATTTGAGTTATGCAATGTATTTAAGAAATTCAATTTAGAGATGAGCTATACTTGATCGTTGAGGAACAGAATAAAGATATACTCATGAAAAAAGTGGAAGAACAATCGTTTTATTTTAAGCATGTAATAAATTTTTATTTATGATGTAGGATTCTTATGCCGACTTTGTTTGATAATATATTATATGAGTTAAAAATTAAATATATAGCACTAACATTTTATAGAAAACGGGAATAGAAGAATGGGTTAAGGCAGAAAAATTTTGAATAAGACAAAAATTTTCATTTTTTAAAAACTTGTTGAAGATAAAAACAAAAAA
>JAPMOQ010006612.1:521809-555237 GCA_026543055.1 Argiope trifasciata | reverse complement strand
ATTAATTAACAAAATAAGACAACCGAGTCAAAATAATCAATAGAAAAAAATAGTCAATAGAAAAGGAATCCGGCCTGAAAACTTCGTCAGGAGCCACTTTCAAGCAAGGATTCCTAATAAGGGATTTTTTCTGTGAGGCATCGATGGACAATGGTCAAAAGTATTGACACCTCGTGGCCCGAAAATCCCCCGAAAATGAAGGCAAAAGAGATATACCAATTTTAACAGCAAAAGACAAAAACAAAGCAAAACATTAAAAACATCAACAAATGAAACAAATATATATATATATAAAAAGTAAAACTACATAAAAAAATCACAATTAATGACAAAATTAAGAAAACACTAAGTTCAACAGACCTGGTCCGCGGATCACCCGTTCCTTCCTTTCCAATAATAATACTATAGCGTAACCAAACATACATGGGATTTATTAGCGCCATCTATTTCACTAATATTTCATTATTTCTTTTTTTATTAACATATTGATATTACAGTAGTTTTGGGGAAAATCATTTTTGTTTAAATTTTTAATAAAACTATTTGTTGCTTTTATAAAAGAATTTTTGTTATTACAAATTGTTTTCATTTTATTGAATTGTGAGAAAATTAAATTTTTAAAAATTTTCGAGTTAAGATTAGAGTGATAATTACAGAGTTTAATTATATTAAATTTGAATTCGTCTCTTTTATCATAAATACCTACTATTGTTTTTTCATTAGCAATTTCGATCCTTAAATCCAGATAAGTAGCTTCAAGATTATCATTATTTGTTTCTTTTAAAGTTCTTAATTTTGTTGTTCAAGAAATGTGTTTTGATTGTTTTAATAATTTTATGATTATATATATATATATATATTATACCATTATGGTGGAAAAATAGCACAAATACATATTTGTGCTTCAGGAATACTTGAATGTATAGAATAACTTCTGGCTCATTCATAACCAATATTCGTATGATTTCCTTCCATACAAAGTTTTGAAATGATAGCGAATGGTTAGAAAATCTTATATTAATATATCTTTGGTATATTTGCAGTGTCTCATTTCTTCTACTTTTTTATAAAGTTTAAGACAGTAAAACCAATTCTTCTGTAATTGCTATTTTATTCAAACTGGTTGCCTTTGTCGTAAAAAATGAACGATTAATCTGTTTCAAACAAAAGTTTTGAGAATTGATTTTTTACAAAGCATATCAAATATGCATATAGGTTTGAATGAAATGTAAAAAAAGAGCAGATGCCTCTACTGAGATTTGAATATTAAGTATCTGAATTTTAAAAATAATGACTGAAATTTAATTTCACTCTATATTCTACTTTAAGGCACTTGTATATATATTTTTACATTTTTTCTGTGCACACTTTTTTTTCCTTTTTTATGCAAGAAGTACATAAAAGAAACATTGCAAATCATTAATAAAATTCGACTTCAATAATTTCAATAATCCTCATGTTACTATACTACCTAAGTAAAAAAAAAAATTGGCTTAACCCTGCTTTAAGTATGCATTTATGTAAGTACGATAGAAGTAGGATACGATACTTTTCGGGGCAGAGATGTAGAGATCTGGAAACCAAAGAATCTTGTGATTTGAATTCCATCCGAAAGTTATTATAAACAATCGAAATAAGTGAATTTTGCCTGAATTTAGTGACCTGGCGATTGGAAATTTTTAATTAATTATAGTTCATTCAGCAAGTAGTTTGCATCACATTTCAAAGAAAATATATTTTGAGTCCAAACATATTCATATAAATAAAGAACATTAGAATTTAATTATGAAGTCATTATTTCTTTAGATGTGCATTTTTTCGTCATTCTTTCACCAATGTTTTAAGCAACACAATTTTCAATTAAAAATTTTTATTTAAAAATTATTTTAACCAATGTCTTTTGCAAAATACTGAATCAAAAACCAAATCATAAAAATTTATTTTTTCTAAAAGTAAAATCATCGAGATTTATTTTCTTGCTTTCAAAATTTCTGTCATAGATTCGTTTAAAAACTCCTGCATTTAGCTGACAAAAATTCAATAATATCCGTTGCTGCCTCGAGAGCTTTAACTTTCCGTTTCTTGGGTGCAGTAAATGACGGTGTCTTAAACAGTTTCGAATGCTTCAGGCACTACTTCGTCACTCTTTTTCAGGTGCTAGAAATGGGAATATCACAAAGAGGGTATCCACAATTTGTAGATAAATCGCAGGTGATAACATTCAATACATTCTTTATTTCTAAAACTATAGTTCAGTTCAGTTCAGTTCAGTTATATTAACGTCCCGTTTAAAGCAACACGAGGGCTATTTTGGGACGGACCTCGTAATTTTGAACCACGGTCAGATGACGAGGACGACAACTGAAGTGGCACCCCCCTCTCCACACCACACCACACCAGCGGGAGGACTTTGGCCTGACAGATTTAACGTGCAAGAGACCCCCTCACACGACGGATCTTCGGTGGAATTGAGTCTCGAACCTGAAACCCTCCGGTTCCGAAGCCGAGACCTTACCACCAGGCCACCGCGGCCCTTCTAAAACTATAACCTTCAGGGTAAAAAAAATTTCCGTGGTGACCCATCGTTTAAATAGTCTTTTTATCTATATCTGATTTGGTACATAATTAAATATTTAAATGGTTATTTAAATATTTACTAGGTTATTTTCTGATCTTTTCAAGCATAAGAGCAGTTTGTGAAACTGAAGTAAATATGAAAATAATTTTTCTTACAATCTGACATTTCGATATTCGTATGACTAGACAGCATGAATTTTCGGAAATTTTTGGAGAAAATGATTCATTTTCTTGTCAAGAAAATGCGATTTATTTCTAATATCTACAGATTAATTGTAATTGCTGATTAAAAGATGATTTGCCGTTTCTGTTCTTCCCTGCTCAACAAATAAAATTTTATTCGATATATTTAAGACTCGATAGGCAATCCATGGTGTCCAGGAGGAAGCTTACTTTCCAATTGAAAATAATCTCGTTTACGGAGAATTAACCTTGTAGTAAAATAAAATATTCTACATTTGCGCTTGGAGATGAATATCAGGTAGGCTATAGTTCTCTCTCTTTTTGAGACATTAAACAATATTTCTTTTACATTACTAAAAAGAAAATTTAAATATTATAAAAGGTTATCAATTTTTTGAAAAAGATATAAAAAACAATGTAGTTTCCACATTTTTTTACATCCCAATATTTTTGTCGTTTATAATTATTGTATACATCTAAAATAAAGAATTTCATTTCAACAAATAACAATATCCGCTTTCTAATCTTTTATAAAATGTTATATTGTTATCATCATTAAATAATTGAATAATCTGAACCGTTTGTTCTTTAACGTTAACTTTGGGAAATTTCTTTCACATTTAATTTGATTGGTTCTCATTTCATATAGTCTTTATTTTGTTAGCAGACGGGTTATTCAATTAGTGTTAATTGAAGAAGAGTTAGTATAACTGTTCTTCTATCAAGTTTTATAAGTCACTAACTATTTTCATTTGTTTAAATTATTATTTTATTCTCTTATGAAATTCAGATAATAATCGGAAAAAATAATTTTAGTAACAGTGTGGTGCTCTTTTTTTTTTCTTTGGAGATCATGCTTTTTATTTTTATTTTCTATCATCCCTTGTAGATCAGTCTGCCAAGTCTTAATGCCCAATACTATGCAAATAATTAATTATTGTCAATAACTGTTTATTACGATCGAATAAAAACTTATTTTTCCTTTAATTAAATTTAAAATTAATTACTGTGGAATATTTTGATGGTAAATTAGAGAAATGTTCCCTTCTCCTCCATTTGAGATGTCTGATCCACTATCAGAAAATTTCTGTTGCCATTTCTGTTCTGGAAAAAAAAATAGAAAATAAGAAAAAATAGAAACCTGTTTGTTTATATTCGATATAACGTAAAAACAATTTATTTTAATAATATATACTTACCATTCGGAAGCAGTAAAAGGGCTTCGGGGAAACGAAAGTTTTAAAATTTGATCAGATGACACTGATAACACTTGAGTCGACATGCCTCTGCCATCCGACACATCAAAGAGGAGACGTTTGATCTTCGAACGTTAGATTCAAATAATAACAGACTCAAAATTGCGAATATTTAGTGAAATCAGATTTTGAACAAGGATAGAACTACCAGGCTAAAATCGTAAGCCAGGCCACACCTGCCCGAATTTAAAAACCAAGTCAATTGAAAGACTGAAATTTTATGGGTGATTCTAACACAAAATATGTAGACTTGAACCGAATTTTAGGCGTAATCAATTCGCAAGATGTATGCTTGTCAATTCGTATGAACAGAATATCACAATATATATATATGAAAAAAACCCAGATGCAAGAAATTCGCAACCCAGATGCAAGAAACCCAGATGCAAGAATTTTATTATCAGAACTAATTATGTGTTCTTTGAACTAAATGAGCAAAAGAGCTCACTGTTTGTTTCGAATAAGCTTCCCGTCTATTCGAAGGTATGGAAATGGAATGTCTCAAAAAATGCGACAAATTACTTAAATAGAATTTGGCATCTGACTTTGACATTAAAATTTTAGTTTTGTCCCAATTGAAAGAATAAACACAAGTTGCAACCTCTTTACTATGTAACGAAGCTAAAATAAATCTATACTATTTTTTGTATTTTTTCACATTATTATGAGAGTATAAGAAAAAGTGGAAAAAATTAAATTGCGAATCTAATAAAATAAAGAAATATAAGAAAAATAAGGAGTGCTTTGAGCATTCTAACAGAGCCATCATGACGTTTATTTAGTCAGAGATCACCATGATGTTTATTTAAGATTGGTATCAATATCCAAATAATTAAACGAAGAAAGTAATAGTTTTTGTACATTATAATTGTTACATCATAAACATGTTGAAGAATTATTAATCGAAACAACGAAATAGTTTTATGAATCGTAACAAACAAATAAAGACAAACAGAAAAAAACCCTAGTTCAAAGTCTTTTTAATAAATATAAACTTAGATAAAAGACTTTATTTACTTCATTATGACATAACTCACATGTCATAAAACATTTTTATTAAATTACATTCCCTTCTACATTTTTCTTTCATGTTTATTTCTTTCTGTTCTCTTTTATGCGCGATAGCTTCTAAGATTATACTTCTTCTCCGTCTGCAAACATCCTGCGGAATTTTTTTTTCTGGTTCACTTATTTTTTTCTCAGTTAGATTCACAAAACTTAGTATTTATTAAAAGCTTAGCATTAGTGAAAATTTTTCGCTTTTATTTAATTTGAGATCTCATGCGTGTAAAGATGAAACTAGTAATTGATTTTTCACTCGATTTCCAATGAGCTTGTCATATGAAAATCTGAACAGTTGTTGTTGTTCTCCATGATAATGCATTATTGCAACAGGATCTTATTCAAGAATTAATTAATTCAATGCAAGACAGCGGTATATGACTAAATTCCATAGTATCAATGATAATAAAATATATTAAAGAATAAAATTAAAAAAAAACACTAAAATAAAAAAATGCTTGTTTTAATAAGTATACTAAAATGTGAAAAATAATTTTTAAATAAAATAATCTGGGAATCAAAGCTCAAATCGCATAAGTGTGAAGTTTTGAAAATAGCTCGATATGAGAAGTATGTATCAATGAGTAAGAAATTAAATAAAGAAAATTCTTAAATATTTGTCAAATATTAAAATATATTATGAAAGTGGTTAAAATGCGATTTCCTTTGTAATCGGTCAGCATTCAATGCTTAACATTCAGAGTCTCTTTGTGAATAATGAAAACTTTTTCCTTCGTTTATGTATTTTTAGACGAATACAAATCTATGCTTATAATAAAGCTTAGTGTGTGTGTGTGTGTGTGTGTGTGTGTGTGTGTGTGTGTGTGTGTGTGCATATGCGTGCGTGCGTGCTCCGTTGGACCTACAGTGCCAAATTTGGTACATGTATACCATAGGAGGCCGGGAATATGAATCTCGGAGCCCGTTTTTTCGAATTTTTAACTAGAATTTGAATTAATTAAAATTTAAGCGAAATTTCGACGTTTTTCCACTATAACTTCCGAAAATATTATCGCGCAAATATGATTTTTACATCAATTTAAAGATTTAAAAAAATAGCTTTCTAATGGTACTAGTGTTTTAATGTATAACTTAAACTTCTATTTTTAACGAATTTTTAAAGAAATATTTTAACCATTTTTCAACAATAAATTTCGGACAAAACAATAAAATTTAATCTGCACAAGCACGTCAAGGGGGGGGATAGGTTTTATCAGCGGGTTGCCATCCTATTGACGGAAATTCAAATTTAAAAATAACAACTATCATTGCAAATTAAATCTAAAGAAATGCAACTTTTAGCACGTGACTGGATAAAATAAAAGAAATATAAGATGTGATATTTTCTTAAAAAAATAAATGCAAAGAAAAGTTTCTATAATCGTTTGTAATATCTAAATAATTAATTCAACAAATCTTCTTTATTTACGGTAAACCTGATTGAATTTAGACAGGATATGCATTGAAATCCCGACTTAATGGTATATTTGTAAAATATTAGTAATAGACATATATATTGTTTAGTACTGTTAGCTTGTTCTAAATGAAGTGAATTATTACATTTTATGTAGCTTGAATCAAACAATGTTTTGATGAATAAAGAGTTTTTAGATTTCTTCATACTTTGTCTGTAACCCATATTTTACAAAATATTTTTATTAATATTTTAAATAAAAGTCACTGCATCAATCAATCTTACTATCAATCATTACAACTGATTGATTTATAAAAATAAAAGAATATTATTGTGAAAACCTGTTCCTTTAGACCTTTCCGTCCACCATTTTAAAGAAGATATCAATTTTAGGCCAATTAATGCCCGGAATTAATCCAAGGCTGATAATCAAACGAATATGTGTTTGCGTATATGAATGAATGCTCGCGTGTATGTGTTAGGACACTACACACCAGACCATATGATTTAAAGCTACCGCACTTTGAATTTACTTTGGAGGATGAAAAAGTATACCTTGACCGAGTTTTTTTTTTAAACTTTAATTATTTAAAAATTAAGCTAACGTTTGGAATTTTTCTGTGATAATTTCCGAAAATATTACAGCACAAATCTGTTTTTTAAATCTTTTAAAAATGACTTCTTTTTTCATTGATAACAATGTTTTTGTCTATAAATTAAGTTTCTATTTTTAACGATTTTTTAAAAAAATACTGTAACTGTATTTTCCAACTATTAATTTCTCATAAATGAAAGTAGAATTTAACTGCAAGAGCATGTTAAGTGGGTACCAGTGCTAACTTTACTTTGACAAAAGCTCAAATGGAATGATTAAATTACCTCTTATTGAAAATTGACCCGAAGAAAGTGTGATGTTCGGCACGTGTTGAAATGGTAGTGTAATGTTATGGAATAAATATTAGATGCCATATTTTCCTCATAATTCCACAACAGCTGATTACAAATCAGAGATATATATAGTACAATGAACAAATGATCGTAAGGCTTTTATAATTATACGAGTTACGTGACTGTCGGAGTTTGAAATTTCAATATATTTGGCTGATAAGTTACGAAGAAAGTAAAGTACGTAAGTAATTAATTGATAATTTTAGAATGCATTACTCATGGCGAGCCAGCTGGTTGCCACAGGCGGCTAATAATATAATAAAGGTAATAATATAATACACTTAGACGTACGTTTTTTGTTAGTGAACGCAGTAGATACTGCAGATTAGTTTAAGAACGTTAGACTACTTATTTTATTTACAGCAGCATGTATTTTTTGATGTATTTGTAACAGTCTAAGCAGATTATTATGCTATATTCGAGAACCCCGCACTATATACATCCAAAATATTCGTTTTGAGGAGTTATATTCGAATTTATAAATATTAGACCCAGCATTGCTTATGGGACACCCTGTATAAAAATATTAAAACATGTTAAGATTTAACGCTCATTTTCTCCCCCTTTTACTAAAGTATTTTTTCCTTTTTCATAGGCACTTACTGGCTATTACTACGCATCTGCCAATTGATACTCTTGTTTTTATAGTTATATCATTCTTCAGATTATTTTCGTTAACAGAAACTAATAAATAATGATTCCTTTTTATAGTTAATAGAATTGCTCACAACCTATATTATATTAATCTATGGTATCTACTGCATTCACCATGCAACAAAAAACATACACCTAAGAGTATTATAAACTTTATTGTGTGCGATGTGTCTCGAAAAATATTCTTTCTTTCCAGACTCGCTGCATATTTAAAAGCCAAGTAGTTTAATTTCAATTTCAGTTTATTTTCAATACATAGAATTTTGTTTCTACTTTGCTATCTTGAGGTAAATATTTGTAAAATTCTACAGATATAATAACAGAATACTGAAAAGTAGAAATATTCTAAATACTTTGTTGTAAATATTATATTATGTGTGCATGCAAAATGTTTTGGTATCGTCTATTGTATCTTTACAAAAAATGGCATACACAGTAAATCTAGCCCGAGATCCTTATAGAATAAAAAAAAATCCTTCAAGTTTAAAAATTATTTATTTACCGAAAGACCAAACTGAAATATTCCAGATTATATATTAAAAACTCTATTTGCTTCAAGAAAAAATGTCAAACTCTGTCAGGTTTAGTAATAACTAATAAGAAATATATGTAAATAATCTATATGTTGATCTGAAACAGTTACCATTTGTCTTTTTTTCCCTTTGAAAATTTATAAAAACATTCAGTTAAAAAAAAGAAAACTCGTAATTAAAAAAGAAAAACTTCATTTTTACTTTTTCTTGTACGAAGTTTTAAAATAATATAAGGTAGTATAAAGTGAAAAACTTTTATTCCGAGATTTAATAAATCTCGATATTTTAGGTCTTTTTGAATCCGAAAAAAAAAACATTTATGCAATCAAGTTTGTCTTTATACTTGTCTGTGAGCACTATAATTCAAAAATTCAACAAATTGGAAAAATGAAATTTAATATCAGGCGATTACATGAAAATTATTTATTTCTATAGAATTTTGGATGAAATCTCTGGTAGGATACATGCCTGTCTAAGCCTGTATAAGGCTATTACTAGAATTGTCGATATGTATCAAATTTTAAATCAAACCAATTAACTAATCAGCCTGTCTGTCATGCATGTCTATATATGCCTAGCACACATGTATGCTCACATGTCTGTCATCTCTGCAACTCGAACTCCGATTGTTTGATGAAGGAATTTTATTAACTGTTCTTGATACTGATACTGAAACTGTAAACATTTTTCAATCTTGAGATAAATTTGTCGTCACGTTGATTATCTATTCGCTCAACTGTAAATATCAGCGTGAAAACGATCACACAACCAATGACAGAGTATTTCCCAAACTTTTTAGCATGTTTTCTAAGATAAGTGTTACTATCCTTTCCACCTGAATAGAATTGTGCACCTTAAGCAAGACCATAAATGCCATAATTACTCAGATTTTTATTTTTAGAGTTGCATGCATCAGATTTTTAGGCTTTACAATATAGCAAAAGAAAACGGTGCGAGTGTGTAATAACGTCATTTCACTGGTAAACAATAGTCTCAAAATAGTTTTTTCGAGCTTCAGTTTAATGCTTTTACTGAATCTAGCGTGACATTTTTTTCAGTTTTATGCAACAGTTGTTGTCATTAGAGCCAGAAAGTTTAATATTTCTATTAGACAACTGTTTTCTGTGTGATTAGAACCAAAATTTGACATAGAGCTACACTAGTAGTCATAAGGTTAGAAACAAAATTTCAATTTTAAAATCATTGCGTTTTTGAGTTAATGCGTTTGTCTGCCTACTCTTTAGCATATAGTTAGACAATCAGCTCTTTCACGTATTTGGCTCATACTGTGATAGGAATCTACGTTTTGATGCTAAAGCTTTGTATCAAATTTTATTCATTTAGATCTTTCCGCTTTATAGTTACTGTGTTCATTTGTTCATGGACACTCAGATGTGAGAACTTCTTGCAAATGAATTTCTTTCAATATTGAATTTTTTAAAAAGCTTCATATTTGGTCTAAAATCTCAGTAAGAAATTCCACCCATCTAGACTACACTTTTTTTTTCAATTACCGTGTTCACAAACAAACAAACATAATACCTTTTTCAAAAATTGTCAACATTTTTTGAAAAAAAAAATGGCAGGAATATCAAATGAATATAATTAAGAAAAAATTTGCTTTAATTTTTAAACAGCAAAAAATTTGATTTGATCCAATAACAGTTTTCATGTTACCACGGAAAAACGCTAAATTTCATTTCATTAAAATTTGTTGAAAGTTCACTCTGGAATATATAGATTCCGCTCTTCCAAGGCATATTTGAGCCAATCCCATCCCCGAAGGCCATTTTCATAGAAATGGGATTATACTTCAAAGAACACTTACTTAAACAAGATATTAAGTGAAAGATGCAAAGAACAAGATACAAACCAAAAATAATTTCTTCCATAAAGTATTCAAGGATTTCGCAAGATACAAATCGAAGCGGGGAAATGCGAGAGAAGTTTTATTTGACTGCAATAACTTGAATTTATCGTGGATATATCGAAAGATTCTTTTACCACATACCGCCCACTCAAAAACTGCAGATCAAGAAATTCATTCGGAATTCACGTTGAGTCTACAAGTATCTTTAACTACTAAAAGATTCATAATGGCATGAAACTACTAAAAAAATAAGGTAACGTTATTTTTAAAAGACGAAAATTACGTGTATAGCGAGAATATATTTTCTTGAATTACCGTAGCTTTTAATGCATTCGCTTTACTGAGAAGATATACCCACAAAGTTTTTTAATTTAATTACTACTCATCACCATTTGCTTTGAGTTCTCACCAACCAACCTCGATAAACATCACACTAAAAAAATTCCAAGGAATGTTGAATATCGATTCGCCAAATTAGGAAATGCATTTTCTTAGAGATATCTTGAAGAAATTTATAATTTTTTACACACTTATTCAAATTTGTAATCAAACTATTCCTTTTCTGGTGCTTTAAGTTTTGTACAATTATTTATTTTGTTTGAAAAGTGCTAGGATCGTGGTTGAAAATATAAATTTTTAGATTCTTTAATATATGAAGTCAGGAATTTTGAAAAATATTAAACATTCATATATACACTGAAGTGACAAAACTCATGGGATGACTGTTAATATCGTGTCGGTCCTCCTTTTGCCCGGCGAAGTGCAACAACTCGACGTGTCATGGAGTCCACAAGTCGTTGGAAGTCCTCTGCAGGAATACTGAGCCATGCTGTCTGTATAGACGTCCATAATTGTGAAAGTGTGGATGGTGCAGGAGTTTGGGCACGAACGGACCTTTCGATGATGTCCCATAAATGCTCGATGGGATTCATATCGGGCAATCTAGGTGGCCAGATCATGCGCTGGAATTGTCCGGAATGTTCTTCAAATCAATCGCGAACAGTTCTGGCCCGGTAACATGGTGCATTGTCATCCATAAAAATCCCATCGTTGTGTGGGTACGTAAAGTCCATGAATGGCTGCAAGTGATCTGCAAGCAGCTGAACATAACCATTTCCAGTCAATGATCGGTTCAGTTGCACCAGAGGACCGAGTCCATGCCAGGTAAAAACAGCCCACACCATTATGCAGCCACCACCAGCTTGAACAGTGCCTTGCTGACAGTTTGGGTCCATGGCTTCGTGGGGTCTGCGCCACACTCGAACTCTACCATCAGCTCGTAACAACTGAAATCGTGACTCATTTGACCACGCCACGGTTTTCCACTGGTCTAGGGACCAGTCGATATGCTCACGAGCCCAGGAGAGTCACTGCAGGCGATGTTGTGCTGTCAGTAAAAGCACTCGAGTCGGTCTTCTGCTGTCACAGCCCAAGGAAGACAAATTTCGCCGCACAGTCCTATCGGACACGTCCCTCGTACGTCCCACATTGATTCCTGCAGTTATTTGACGAAGTGTTGCGTGTCTATTAACATTGACCATTCTACACAGACATCGGCGGTCTCAGTCGTTAAGTGCAGGTGGTCGCCCACTGCTCTGTCCATGATGGGATGGGATGCCTGAAATTTCATACTCTCGGCACACTCTTGATACTGTGGATCTGGGAATGTTGAATTCACAAACGATATCCGCAATGGAATGACCCATGCGTCTAGCTCCAACTAACATTCCACGTTCAAAGTCTGTTAATTCTCGTCGTGCCGCCATAAATCACGAAAAACCTGTTCACATGAATAACTTGAACACAAATGAAAGCTCTGGAAAACGAACTGCGCATTTATACTTTTTCGCTGCGATACTGCTGCCACCTGTATATTTGCATATTGCTATCCCATGACTTTTGTCACTTCAGTGTGTATATATATATATATATATATATATATATATATATATATATATATATAATATAGTGTTCTCGATGACAAAACTCATTTTTAGCATTGTCAGTGATTAATCAGTTAATCAATTAATCTAGTTAAATTTTGATTAATTACGGATGCCCCTTTTATTAGTGAATTCGAGAAATAATTAATGCCGATGATCAATATTATTTATGAAACCGAACTATTATTTAAAAAATAAAATGTAGAAAATCATTTAAATTGAGGAAATCTACTTTTTATTGCGCTAGCAAAAAATAAGTGGAAACTATTGCAGTTGTTTTTATTATGTTTTGCTTGTTAAATTTCAATTAGAATTTCATTTGATAAGTACAAAATTTAAGAATGAATAGAAAGAATTTTTACAAGTTACAATAAAATATATTTATCACATTCATCATTACAGACAAATTAGATGCATCCCCAGAAAAAGTAAATAGTAACTGTGCCCCATTTGGACAATTCTAGTGCAAACAAAAGTGAAACTATTTTGCACACTTCTATTAATATATCCAACTTTTCATTAGTGCAGTATCATTGATTTCATGGTTCTTTTTGTTGCTATCAAAAAAATCAAACCAATTTAAATGGTTTGGTATAAAAATCCAGTCCTAACACAAAGATGCCTTTTGACTGTAATTCCAGGAATAAGTGATATCTCACTTACTGCTATGAATGTTTCCAACATGTTCGTCTTATTGCCTTGCTTATTAATTAATGCGTTATTTTTTATCCTAATTTCTACAAATTTCATAATTTTAAAAAAAAATCCTTAAAATATCATGAGTACTGAACATCCAATAGATCGATTTTCCTTTTTGAGAGCAAATAAAACTGGTTGCATTCTTTTACTCCGCTATAAAGTAGGTTCTTATGTGTGCAACCCGATACCATCTCTGCTTTGTTAACAATAGATAACAACCGATTCAATAACGGGATATATTTAGTGAATAGCTCGGAAGACATATATGTTGTTTTCATTTGCGGATTTTTTTAATCCTTCTCAGAGAAAATGTTATCTCCAATTTGTCCTTTCTCAGTGTGAAAGTTCTATTGATCTCTATTGCGAACAATGATTGTGTAGGTTTACGGGGCGAGTTCGCGGTGAGGAATATTTAGATACCTTTTTCTTTTGTATATTTTTTGGCGCATCAGAGAGAAAATATTTTTTTAAATCTTATCTGTCGTCAGCGTGAAGGTCCTATTGATCTCTATTGCCAGGGGTGTCGGGAATGGCTTCATGGATCAAGCTCATCGTATGGAACATTTAGATGTTAGAGCTTTTGTATATGTTTTTTCACCATCTGAGAGAAAATTGTATCGTTATCTTCTCCTTTGTCAGTATAAAAGTCCTATTAAAATCTAGCGGTGTCTGGGATTGCTTATAGTCTGAGTTCATGCTATAGGATATTCAAATTGTCAGGAAATTTTTGTTCATTTTCCTGCTCGTCTGAGAGCAAATTGCACCTTCATTTTCTTATTCCTCAATGTGAAACTCCTGTGGCTCTGCTACCAGAAGTATGTTATCTGATAGTATTTCTAGCTGTTTGAAAACGGAAGTTTAAAATGAAAGGCTAATTTTGTAATTTAGCATTTCTTTATGAATAAGCGAATTTTTTCTGCATCTAAGAGAAAATTACATCTTTATCTTATCTTTCGTTAGTATATAAGTCCTATTGATTTCCAGTAGCGTCTGGGATTGCTTATGGGCTGAGTTCATGGTATGGGTTATTTAAAATGTCAGGATGTGTGTTGTTGTTGCTCTCGGGCGCGTGTTTGTGTTTATCTGAGAGGAAATCGCACCTCCATTTCTTCCTATCTCAGTGTGAATGATCATTGCTCTCTGCTACCAGCGGTATGCATCTGAGATGGTTTTCACAACTATTTTAAAATTAATGATTATAATTAAAGATAAATTTGATAATTTGAAGTTTCCTTCTGGATATACCAATATCGACGTCTTATATTTCAACATTATGAGTGTTTAAAACAACTATTTGTAATTAAATGCCATTTCATAAGATAAATGATGAAATTAAAGAATTCATGACCCTTCTCAAGTTAACAGTCATTATTTACTCACATGTATACAAATTCTTAGTTAATAACAAATTAGCAATAAGTAAAATCACAATAATGAAAGAACAAAAAAAATCGTCTGAATATAATAAATAACAAAACGCAGCGTACAACAAAATCTCGAAATAGACAAAAGTAGTTACATCTGTCGTAACAATTAAAGACAAAGAAAATTCACCAAAATATTGTTGAATTTCTTCATGCATCGTTATGAGATGAGAGAAGAAAGTTTTCAGTACAGAGATTCATGTTATAATGTTTGCTTGGAATACACCGCAAATCGATACTGCTGGAATTTTTTCGTCAGGAAATTAAAGTATAATCAATTTCCTACTAACATTCCTCAAAAGTTAAATTGTAATTTTTATTTTTTAATATAATAAATATATTAAAAGTATATTTAAATTAATTCAGTACAATTAATAATAAGAATTACATCTTATTACTTTATGAAGTTACTAATGTGTCGTTTAACGTGTAACATTAAAAGTTATTAATGTTACAATTTACTAACTTCAAATTCGGAAATTATAATTTCTCTCTGGTTTTTACACAATTAGTTTCTTATAAAAAATGTCATATCATTCTTCACATTCTAACCAGTATTCAAAATTATAGACATTTCTCTAAAACACTTTCATTCCTTTTTTTTTTTTTTTTTTTTTGCAGTCTGCAATAAGAAATACAAAAATAGTCATTATCAAAAAAATCTCAAATTCTGGAATAATGTCATTTTTTTAGAAACCATGATCGGATGATCGGATTAGAGGAATGAAATATGCTGTATATTCATTACGCCAAATATATACATCTGTAATATTTGGGCTCAGTTTTTTAAAGGGATGTTTGTCTACATCTCCTTCCATTTCTCCGTGTGTGAGAGAGAATAATGTCTTGAAATCCATACTTCAACTAACTTTATGGATGACATTTGGCTCTTGTTTTTATAATCAGAATCATATCTTAATCGAATTTTCGATTTATTCCGGCAATGGTTTGACTCTCACTCACTCCGTTCATCCAATTCATAAAGCACGTAGCAACGAGCTATTGGGATAATATTTGACTTTGGGTATTATATGGTTTTATTACCAGAATCTTGTATCTTATCTTAATTTGGAATTAAATTTGGAAAGGGGTTGACCGTTTATTTGGGTGTATTTGAAGGTAAAAAGTCAAAAACTCAAGAAGTTAGATTAATGAAATTTTCTTGCCATCTCGATATCGAAGTTATAGATCTGTCAAATTTTACATATAATTCGGTTAAACGGGAGGGGGGCTGTGCAAAATTACTTCTTGATTCTATACAAAGACGTTTAATATAAAACTCAATGCGTTATATTATACAAGAAAACTGAAGACACCATGGCTGATTTTATTGTAGACTCATTAGCTAATGGCTTTAGCTAACATTCACCAATAACTTAGAACTATCTTTATTAAATAAAACTCTTCAATTATCTGATATTTGCGTTTTAATTTCTGTACCAATCAGCCTGTGAAATCAATCAGATCACTTTTTTGCTCATTTAATTTGTCATCTTAAACTTTAAAAAAACCATTAGCTTAAGCATTTTGTCAAACTTCCCCTGCAGTTAATACAAGTAAAGATGATAAACTAATTATGAAAGCACTAATGATAAACTAATTATGAAAAATTTAAATTTTCCATTAAACTCTAATTAAATATTTTGTTTGTTGTAAAAACTATTTTGACAAAGCATTTCTTTTATTTTTTGTTTTCTTATCCAGATATGTCTCTCTTTATAAAAACTTACACTGATATGTCTGCTTGAGTTTTTTTAAATATTATTTTTTGGATAACTGATGTTCGTAAAATGTCAAAATTAATTTACCGTAAGTGGATATGTTTTTCTACGAAGTAGTTTTTAAAAGTTATATGAAAATGTATAGAATCTCAATGTTCTTAAACTTCAGTTGAGTTAAAAATTACTACCAAACTTATCAACTTTAATTATAATAATTATATTAATTATTAATATAATAATACAATCATCCTGTTATTAATTCTTTTAAATGTTCTCTCTGGATATTAAAAATGGACAAGGTCTTATTTTTTCTGTTTAATTGAATCACATATGATTAATCAGTTACGATTAATAATCTACATTCTATGGATTGACAGCCTAGTTTTTCTAAATGAATAATTTAAATATCGAAGACGTTTGATATTTTATTTCGTTTGTTAACTTCATTCTAATAGAATCAAAAAACAATTAAATTAAACGATTAATATACAAACAAGGTTTAAAAGTATAAAATAATGTATGGTCATTAAGATCTCAGGAGTGCGCAAAATTTCAAAATTCTAGCTCACAAAATAGCCTGTGAGAAGTCAATTGCAAGGTTACTTTACAAACATGAAACCAGTTAAGATAATTAAAAGTGTAATCATAGACTGACTTTTCCGATCCGCCCGAAGGCATATGGAAAAACTTGAATGTCCAGACTGCCACAACAGCAACACTGACGGGAACTGTGATTGAGTCCTAAGAGCGATCACCGGCCACGGTGCAACCCTTCATTAAGGAAATACGTTCCGTCTTCGATGGGAGGTAGCCAACCCAACTATTTCGTATACCCTCAAAGGTAACGGGAACCAACCTTGGTACCGGACGCTTCTCATCCTCAAATACGAGGTGCCCTCCATGGGATTAAATAAAAGTGTATAAGAAAATCCTTCAAAACGTATTTAGACAGTCTTTAATTTTAACCTGTGGTAGTGAACATTTAGACATCCTTCTATTCTTACACAGCAATTCATGTTTTCTGTTCAGTTTCAAAGAATATGCGTTTTGGAATTGTAATTTTTTCTCTTGACTGGTTTAGTCAATAATTTGATATTTGTCAGCAATATTGAATACAGAGAGTATAATAAAATTCATCCAACTAGCTTGCTGATTTTTATTTACCTGATGAATTCAAATTCTTATGTATTATAATTAGGGTATTATTTCAAATAACCAAGAATTTGGTTTAAAATTTGGTACAAAAATAAAGTTTTAGTCTTGAAACCATATTCTAAAATTGATGGCAAACAACATTCTCATTATTAAAAAGCATTAACTTCTTCAAATGTCTAGCTTATGAATTATCTTATTCGCAGATAAAAAGAAATAATTCCAAATGCAGTTTCTTAGACTCAGTAAAACACAGTCTGGAAAAGTAGTCTGAGAGTTCAGATTCATCAAAATCTTCCAGACTAAATTTTTATGATTGCAAAACTTTATATAAATCTTGTTGGAGAAGGCAAGAATTCGCATATGCAAAGTGCACAACTTAGATTTAAAAATAACGACAATAAACATATATTACTTCAGAAAATTCATTTAACAGTTTTGGTACAATGTTCTTCCGTAATTTTTGACCTACGCTATCATACAAATTTTAACCACGAATTAAATTTAAAAATTCGTTAATACTTTTATCTAAAGGTAAAGTAAAATGAAGAATCAAGAATACATTGAAAAAAAATGTTAATAAAATTATAGAATTCCTTATTAAAAGGAATAAATAATAGTATTCTTCCTAAATAATCCCACAAGTACTTCATAAAAATGTTAAAATTTATATCTTCCAAACTTTCAGAATTTCATAATTCCACTGCAGCAAAACTAAATTTCTTCCCTTACATCATTTCGTTCTTTTTTTCTAAGAAATCCGGAACAACTTAAAATATCTTCATACAATATTTCAAGAAATAGTCTCTATTGAAGGACTAATATTTTTGCACCTCTCAATTTATGAGTCTAAAAAAATTTCTAAACTAGATTACCTAACCTTTAAAAAATTTTCTTAATATTTCCTTCATCAAGCACGAGGCAAAAAAAAAGTCTTCGTTGAATTATATTCTTAATGTTATTTGCGAAACGCATTGTCTGCATATCGTCTCTTTTGAAAATATTCAATAAAGTTGACGTTGCCTTTTTATTAAGTGCCGTCATAAGTTTTATCTCCAACAATTTTTTTAAAAATTTCTCAAATCCCATACAGACACGTAAATGCTCTTAGAGAGTGAAAAGTGAATAATATTTTAAGATCTCACACTTTTTATGCACTTTAGACAAAATATATTTACAAATCCTTACAATTTTTTCAGTGTTGTGTCTCTTTTAATATTCTTTGCATCGCTTTTAGTGATACATTTTTCATTTTTAACTCTTACCATAGAACAGGATTTTAGCTACATTATTTATGGTTTGCTTCGGATCTGTATTTTTTACCAAAATTTCATCACATCAACTTAGATTGCAACGCAAAAGTTCAGACAAATGAACAAATTCATGAAGATTTCAAAATACATTTAATTCAGTTTTCTTAACACGGTTCAGTTTAATATGCTACATACATACATAAGTATACAATATTATAATATAAGAAGTTAATTTCAGCATATTCCGAGTACCTAAATTTTTTTAATTAACATTATCTCAAAAGCTTTGACAAACAAAAAATTAAATTAAAATAGACACTATTTAAAAGTCAGATTACGTATCCAGACTTCTTGATTTGTTCACAAATACGAATTTCAGCAAAGAAATTAAATCTCTTATATTTTTTACCATACATCCTCAATAGATATCTCAGGTTCATTGGCACATGAATATTATTTACCATTACTGTAAATTTTTTTGCACAGGATTCCTTAAAAATTCTTCATTCTGTTAACCGTTTCTAAGGCATGGGAGATATTTTTCAAACTGAATTCATCAATCTATGTATGATTTTGCGCCACTAAACCACACAATCTATCCAATCTTTGTATGACGTTAGGGTGGTCGGCATAATCTCTAAAAAAATTTTCAAAAAGAAAGAAACTTAAAAGCTTCAATTCCTTATCTAACACTAAGTGGTATGTATTGATTTGCTATTTAATTATGAATTAACATACATAATTAATTAATCAAATTACATTTATTTTATAAGGTAAATGCATCACTTTTCTTAAATCAATCTCAATTCTAAAAATATTTTAATCAACCCTGAAGAGACAAAATTGCTTTTTAAAGAGTTAAGATCAAAGCTATATACTAGCCAGTTGAGAACTTTTAAATGCTAAAAATTAAAAAAAAACACCAAGGCTTTTTATACAAGTCATGACAGCACGATGCCAGTAATCTGGACCATACAAATTCAACATTTTTTCCATCAGTAAACGTCACTTATTGCCATTTCGATTTCCCTGGCATGATTTTTGAGCCCCAACATTCTTTATGTGCTATGATTTGGCTTCACAGCTTGTTTATTTTTTATTTTACCATGAATCATTGTGCTTGTTTCCAGAACTCATTTACGAATCGTATCCTATCATGCCGAGAGTCTTAAGGACCTTTGAATTTCAAGAATATTCGTTTATTGGGTTCTCGTCAATCTTTGAATTTGATTATCGTGTTTATTTGCCCCACACTGCCTTCCAAAAGTGCATTTTGCTTTATATATATATACAGCCTCTAGGAAAAACTCGATAAACAGATGTCTTTGATCACTCAATGTAGGTCGGAAGATTCGAATCGAATTTGCCTTCTGCTTTCAATCGCCAAACGTTTGCAGTCTCATTCGGTTGAAATTCTTTCGATCGGGGTATCTTTACTGCCAAGTATTATTGCTTGCAGAAATCAAGGACTAACTCAAAGTCTGAGGCGTTTTTTCAAATTTGCATCCACTAAAAAGTACTCGAAGAAATTCGTAATAGTGTCTAAATTTTAAACATCTTAAAATTTCTGTTTTAATCCAAAAAATAAATATTAAAACAAGTAAAAGTGCTGTGATTGGACTATAGCACTTTAAAATAGTTTTTGAATTTTATAAAGGCTTTTATAATTCCATAATCTAAAACACACATCAATGTCTAAACTTTTGCATCTCACTGTACTAATAATTTTATTTATAATCGAACATTTTGAAAATTTGTTGCATATTAATGCTTCAATACAAATGATGGCTATAAAATGATTTTTACTACTAGAGGCCATCAGCAACTTAAACTAATGAATAGAATCAAGAAAATTTCATGTACAGACTGTCGAAGGTATAGGAATATGAATTCTTCTCAAACTTTTAAAAACAAAAGTCTCTATTAGGTAACCTCTTGGCATTGTTGGAATTATAAATGCCCCAATAATTACAATTAATTAGCAAAAAAATGGGTTGTGCAAAATTTATTACAGTGTGAGGAGTAATAAAAGCAAATGGAGAAATGAATAGCGTAGAATATGCAACTCACAGAAAATAATTTGTTATTAATAAACCATAGAGTTCTTTTCCTACAAGTAATATTTTCTATATATTGATCTTCCCTTTGTACAAGATATTGCACAGAAAATTTTTCATAATTATTTTATGGAGTTTTACTATTTTTCATTCTTCTATGGTTTGTATAAAAAAATATTGTTGTAGTTCTCTCATTAGTTCCAGCTGCAGATGTCTCCAAAAGGAAATAAATTTCGCACTGTACTTAAAAAGTGTTACTGAATTATAAAATAAATTATTTCTCAAATCCACAACAAGGCGACACTTCTCTAATAGAATCAAAATAAAGTTAAATTAGATGTTTTTAATTACAACTATTTTCCTCTCTTACAATTAAATTAACTATTTTTACATCCGAATGAAGAATTAACTTACAAAATGTAATAAAAATTGCTAATTTAATTGTAATTTCAACTATTAGGTTGGTGCGTATGAAATGTCGGATTCTCTTTACATGCGGACGTTTGTCTCCCTGTTTTCGTTATACTTTTGTCTTTGGCATAACCTCATTCATAGTCGTATTGTCCATTGCCAAAGACTCATTTCAGCAAAATAGGTTTTCTCGAAGGTCTTCCCTTTTGTTATTTCTTTTGAGTTTATTGCCGATATGAATTCTGCCGACATTCGCGTCATTTTCTTATATGAGTACAAACTTGGTAATAGTGCTGCAAAAGCTGCACGCAACATAAACCAAGCGTTTGGGGAGAATACGGTTAACGATCGGAAAGTGCAGCGTTGGTTCGAAAAATTTCGGACTGGCGATTTTTCACTGCAAAATGAGCCGCGCGGAAGACCCAAAACGTCTGTGAAGAATGATGACCTGAAGGCTCTAGTGGAAGCGGATCCAGCCGTATCCACGAGGGAACTTGCTATCAGGATGAAAGTTGACCATACAACGATATTGAGACACCTTTCTGAGATTGGCAAGGTTAAGAAGATGGACAAGTGGGTACCGCACGCACTGACAGAGCGAAATAAGCTGGAACGAACTGGAATATGAAGTTTTGCAGCATCCACCATATTCACCGGATCTCTCGCCGACCGATTTTCATTTTTTCAAGCATTTAGAGCTGTTTTTAAGGGGCAAACACTATGAAAATGAAGACAGTCTAAAAAACTCGATATCAGAGTTTATTAATTCTAAAGACCAAAATTTTTTTAAGACAGGCATCTACGCTTTAAAATCTCGTTGGGAGAAGTGTATTGAAGCGAATGGAGCATACTTTGATTGAATAAACAGCTTTTGAAGAAAGATATGCAGTTTTATACAATCACTTAAGAATCCGACATTTCATACGCACCAACCTAATATTTTTCTCTTTTAATTACTTTTAGTTAATGTTACTTCCAAATAGAGAACACAATTTCTTATGGGCCCTGCACATAAGAAGTATTGCATCGTAAAGCCAGCAAACGTGTCCTCTCTTAAACTTTTTTGTGTAAGTTCAAAATTATTTTCGTAATATAAGGAGAAAGAAAATATTTTATATCTATTTCCTTTTGACAGATTAAGTCCAAAATGTTATATAGATATGCAATTTTGATGCAAATTATGTTAAATTTGTAGTTACTTCCTGAGTTCAGACAAATGCGCGAATAAACAAGCAGCAATCTCTTCAAAAGTAAGCATAGATCTATAATTTTGCAGAAAGGCCATACGCTAAAATTCTAACATCATCTTTTTTTTTTTAAATATTTTTAGGTATCACATTCACAAGAAGAATGATGGACAGAAAGACAAAAAAAATCAACTATTTGACTTATTTGGTCCAATCTTCTATACATATCTACAACTCTACTATAAAAACTATTTATCCAATTTTATTATTCGATCTCATTAAGCTCTAGAGAAATAGCATTTAGACTTACACAGATAGATGAACAGACTGAATTACTGTAAACCAATTATATTCAAGATTTGAAACGAAACGTGATTTTACATCATATTTCGATGTAAAGATAGCTTGTGAAATTTCATCCATCTAGCTTATTGCAGTTTTTATTGATAGGGCTCATGATTTCAAACTTTCCTTATCAAAAATGTTGGAATGTTTCTGGTTTCAAAAAATCTAAAACTCCTCTCAGTTTATGATGGATAGATTAATCATAGATGAAAACCAAACAAATAATATCGATAAATATGATACCCATATATGATATAAACAGTTTGAAACATCAAAATATTCATCAAAATCTCCAAGTTTAATATTTTGATGATTAAAACAATTTCTCTTTATATACGAGGAAGCTACATTGTGGGCATTAAAGTGCCAAAGGTAAATCTGTAAATTTGTTACATTCCCCTTTTTAAACAGTTAAATATTTCGTATTAATTTGCCCATGTACTTTTCTTAATAACCATCATAGATAAAACCAAATTAAATAAATATCATGGATGATAATTATCATCCTTTTTATGCCTGATTATCATATAAGTATAATTTTAAGGCATAAAAATATTCATCAAAATCTCGGAGTTCATTTTTTAAAGATTAAAACACTTTCTCTTCGTATACGAGAAGCTAAAAATGAAGAATTTAAATGTTAGAAATAAATTTATAAATCTTCTATATTTCCCCCTTTCTGAACAGTTAAATATTTCATATTAATTTTTCCAACTACTTTATTTTACTTGATAACCATTTTTAAATAATTCTGTCTGAAATTCCGAAAGCGATACTTGAATTAAAAAATTATTTTATCTAGAATATTAGGTAAAAAATTAAAATACTTTCATTGCGTTATAAAAATAATAAGAAATACTGTTACAATCTTGCTTCATTAAAGTTAAGGGCATCATTTTGAAACTTTTACATCAAATGTAGCTTAACAATCAAATGATTTTCAACTGAGCAGATACGAATTTTCCAGATATAAATTAATTAACTAATGAAATTTCAGTTTATATCAGAGAATTTTATTTCGGTTTTATTTTAATATTTTTCAGTAATAAAGAAGAATGCTTGATCTTAATTTTTTTTAAAAAAAGAACATATCAATTCATAGAGTTTTTCACGTCATTTATTGCAGGAACTTGGAAACATATTCTTTTGGGAAAAAAAGTTTTCTTTGAAAAAGTGTAAGCTAGAAAACTGACTTTTTTTCTTGGCAAAAAGTAACCCACTTAACCGGAAATTCAATAATAATAATAATAATGGGCAAAATCTTAACGAAGATAAATTTCTAATTAATTTTGGACATTTAAAAGTTTTTAGGCCTTATGTGTCATTCACAAATGCAGTAATTTGTTAATTTTTTTAACAATTAAAAAAAGTAAAATTAGGAGACTCGCCTTAATTCTTAACTAGATTGTAACGTGATAGAAATATCTTAGGAAGAAAAACAGCTTTCAAATGCTTTTTATATTTAAAAAGTTTTCTGGTAAAAAATTGTTTATGTACATAGTAAAATTCTTTAAATTTTGCTACTTTTAAGAATATTTTAATTAACTAGTAACGTCATAAAAACAAAAGAGAAAGCTACACACTTATTAAAGAAGTATATTTTTAATTCACACCAGCAAACACAAAATAAGTTATTTCGTCATAAAAGCCTGTCGGTATTTATAGAAATGAGATTTTTACGCCTATCTAGTGAAATATTAATTATTTTTTATGAAAAAAGGTACGGCTTGGTAAGAAATTTAATTAATTAATTTCAAAATGTGATTTACAATTCTGAAAATGTAATTTTATTTATTTTAAAATGTATCTGAATATGCAAATAATAATAAACTGTTTGAACGTATCGATTTGAGGATTTTCGTTAGACGTTTTTTCGTTTCGTTTCTGTTTCATTTCGTTTTCTGTTCCCCTCCTGAACGAATGATCAAATTCTTAAATGCAATTGCTTCTTTATATCGAAAATTGAGAAATTTAGCATATTCGTGAGATTCTTTTGACCATTATAAGTCCGAATGAGAGAGGCACAAGTTGACAGAGGTAAGATCTATAGTCAGCAGTGTGCCGGTTAACCAGACATCATCATCATCATTATTGTATCATCCAAGAAAAGGTTAAACCATTTATTTATCTGCAGACTTTTCCAATAATTGAGGTTAGATTGTATAACCATGTCTTATATTATTCTGCCCTGTTACATCCAATTTTTTTTTGGAGATGGTTGCAGTACATAATGGAGAGATTCTCTTTGAAAATTTGAATGAAAGAGTCATTTTAATTATGATTTGAGAAAAATAATCTCCATTACGAGATTCATCCTCCAAGGCGAGTTAAAGAGCTGCGGTGGCCTGGTGGTAAGGCCTCGGCTTCGGAACCGGAGGATTTAAGGTTCGAGACTCGATTCCACCGAAGAACCGTCGTGTGAGGGGGTCTCTTTGCACGTTAAATCTCTTAGGCCAAACGTCCTTCCGCTGGTGTGGCGTGGTGTGGAGAGGGGGGTGCCTGTTCAGGTGTCGACTTCGTCATGTGACCGTGGTTCAAAATTGCGAGGTCCGTCCCAAAATAGACCTCGTGTTGCTTTAAAAACGGGACGTTAATATAACTAAACTAAACTAAACCAAGGCGAGTTAACCAGTTTAATAGAACATGTCTATCTCATTATCGGCGATGAGATAGGTAACCACTTTCTCATTGCACTGCATGAAATGTTTTTGTAGAGAGGAGGGGGGGGAGGATCTGATGAATGATACAATAATATTAAATTTCTTCCATATATTTGTTTTTCCAAGTATTCACTTTTTATGTATATAGAAATCTATCTGTAAATATTCTAATATAATATCCCTCCTTGTCTTGTCGCTTACAATTATATTTTCATCTATTAAATTTGCCTGCTAATTGCTGTAAAATAAACATTAAATTACAAAAATTTTGTATCAAAACATTAATAGTTCCTTTCATGTTATATCACTTACAATTTCATTTTCATTTATTAAGTCAACCCGGACGTCTATGATCATCCTTTTGAATATAGTGGATGGAAAATTTTTAAAAAAATAGATGAAAAGAGAAGGGTTTTAAATTAGATTGTAAAAAAAATGTGACTTTTGGTTAAAAATAACTTTGATTATAAATAGATTCCTTACGTTCATTTTATTTAGCTTAAATTTACATTAAGGAAAGCATAATTTAAGGAAATAAAAATATTCATATATGGATTCATATATTAATTAATTCATGAAAAGACATTTATGTAAACATTAATGTCTTTTCATGTATCAATATAAATATATTTTAAAACTTATGAATTCAATATCCTTTTAATTTCATTTATAGATTTGTTTTAAAATGGTTTAGACGAATCGTTTATAGTACCATATGTGCAAATAATAATCAGTTTGAAACTTAAAAAATGCAAGAGTTTTTATATCATTTCGATCGAACCTGTTTTCGAGAAATGTGTTCATAAAAATATGATTTATCACCGTTATTACATTAAAAATGAAACATCAAAATATACAAAGTTTTACTGCAACAGCCAAACGCAATAGCGACAGATGGCATTTCGTGATAGCATGCAGCAATAATATACGACATACAATAAACTGAGAGGAAATGATCGATGTATTTTGTGCCAATAAAATGTTTTTGACGAATTTCACATTCGATTTTGCTATAACGATGGTATGCCTTATTAAAAATGTTTCTCATGAACCTTTTTTGAAAAATAAATATACCTTTAAATCAATATCCTGTCGGAAATTTAAAATGTGTGCAATTTATAATCTAGGTTACCTCCCATTTAACCGCTTTTAGCAGTTTAGTTTTTAACAATAGTTAACAAATTAAACGCAAAAGAAATCAGATTAATCAACTAAATGAATCACTCAAATAAGTCACGTTACAACAAAGAGACGTAACCATCTCCTAAGAGACATGTTAACAAGGATTAGTTAAGAAATCTTCTAACTAGATAAAACTCCCAGTTTTTGTTATTTTCTAAACCAAAAATAAGAATGGTTTTAAAGTAATCCAGTTCAAAATGGTGTAAGTCAAGTTTTTCAAAAGAAATACTTTACATTTATGCATACTATTGGGTAAAATCTTTCTAAGGCAGAATACTTTTTAGTTATACAATATCATTTAAAACAGTATGTAAATTAAAAGAAGTGTAAATATATAAAAGAAGAGTATATTATTTCTAAGAAGGCATGACATTGTGCGTGGTCTATCTTTTCAAATTTTCTTCATTTGTCCAGAATTATTTCCCTATTAGAATCATTGATACTGAATGAATGATTCTTCGTTGTGGACAATCATATGACTTTCATGGAATAAGAATGACGAATGGAAGAAAAGACCCCAAGAGCATTTTCCCCCCACAAATGCATAAGAATAGAGGTCACAAAGAAACATTCATAATTGCAGTTATCAAAAATATTGGAGAGAGTTTCTTGGGCAATTACAGACATTCTCTAAGTATTTAATACAGGCACCCAAACAGGCATGTGAGAAAATTGAATAGGGACATAATTTTGTGTGTTAGTGCTAGTTTCCCCCAATTTGTTTCAGCGACACTACAGCTTCAGGATTGACGCGATTCAAACAATTCATACAGAAGAAAATGCTTCTCATTTGAATATAAACCATCCAGATTTACAATTATAAAGAATTATATTAGAATTATAAATACTTCTATTAGTTACAATAATAATTATGAAATATTAATAATACTTATAGAATATATGAATAAAAGTATGTTGCCCTAATATACTTGCCTATGTATGTTAACCAAGAATTAAAAATTTAGTTGTTCTTTTACATTTGTACTATCCCACTTTGAAAAGAAGCGTAGAAAAGACACTGTAGAAAAAGATAAGTACAAATGAATGCAAACTGGTTCCAAATTAGACACTAATTAGTTTGCTCGAATCCTTCTGGAAAACACAAATCCAATTTAAATACATGAGTATTCTGCTCTTAAAGAAATGTGTTACAGGATGTGAAATAATGAAATCAGAAAATGGAAAAAAAAAACTTGTGAAGTAGCTTTTAACACCAAGGTTCCTTTTAAAAACTCTCAAAAATTAGTCTTATTAGTTATCTGTTCAGAAGAGTTAAATATTCTTAAGTGTAAAAAGGTTAGAAACGTTATGATAGGTAAAAAATTAGTTAAACTGTAACAACCTTGAGAATAGCTTTTTGTTTCATCAGCATCTAAGGTGAGCTGCACCCGCATGATCTGTCCAGTGATTCAAAGCATATATAAAGAAAGATCATTATTTAGAAGCAAGCAATAATTTAAAAGCAGAAAATAACGATTCAAAATAAAAGAAAACAACATATGTGCAATAAAGACAAATAGATATTAACAAATGCGCCAAAACAGTTTGATTAGTTAGCTTGCGAAGTTCAAGTATCAAAGAAACTGAATAAATACAGCTTCAATTATTGGGCAATTCGAAACATCTGTTACTCCATATCATTAAGTGGGATACATATAAACACATAAACTTAGCCCTTCTAATTAGGCTTAACTAATAAAGGTAAACTAAAGGTGTATATCTCTTTATTATATGACATTTCGTTTTTTAATATAAGCAGAATATAATTAGTAAAATTTTATGTAGCAGAAAGTAATTTCCGTCAACAGTATTATGAGAAAATATTATAACGCATTTAGGTAGGCTTTGATAAAACAGGCAAAAAAAATTGTAAGAATGTTTTGTAAATAAAATAACATAAAAGCTGTCAATAAAATTTGAAGAATTTTTTTCTCGAATGCAAGAGGAACCATATGCTTAATTATCCAGTTAGTCGGCTGTTTTTACAGTTGATATAAAGAAAATTATGAATCGGGCAAAAGCTGTCTTTTGTGCATTCTGTACACTGAATTCTTTTTGAAACTATATATCCAGATTAGCAACTAGACAAGAAGTCTAGGATTCAATTATTTGATAATTAGAGATAGAACTTGTTTTAGAGTGCTTGCTCATTTTATTTACATATATAAACACCCTACATAAGTGTGCCTTAAATAATAACGAAATACATTTTTTTCATTAAAATTCTCGCATAAAACAAAATCTCGCCGAAAATATGCCCACGCTCAAATCTCTAATTTAAGCAATCAAAGAGTAATAATATGACGTTGATATTCAAAATTTTCGAACAGTATTTTTCAATTTTGAATAATTCACTACACTATTGAAAAATGGTTGTTTTAAATAAATGCAAGTTCCAAGAAAACTTCCAATCCAAAAATGTGATTATTACTATTTCATGTTTATGAGTTTAAAATGATGCAATGCGTCGTTAATGGTTAAAAACAACTCAGTGAATGTAATTTGTTTAAAAAAATAATAATTTAAAACCCTCTAAATTGTTTAACTAATTTAATGGAATAAATGATACGTAAATTTTCGAAACAACACTCGATTAAAATATTTTACTTAAAGATATACCACTTGTTTTAAAATGAAACAGATTTTCTTAGTTTACTCAATAAATGAAGAACTGAAATAATGCTATTTATAAAATGTTATCAAAATAATATCGAGTAGGAAAATATTTTCTATTACGTAGAATAAGGAATTTTATTCTCTTCAATTTCAAATGAGTATAATCTTTTATTCAAAGTTTTAAATTTCAAGAATAAACAAGTTTAGATATTATAACAATCTTCTTTTATATTTTGATGTAATATGAATTCTTCTTTCATTGAAATGAATTTGCATTTAAACATTTTTTTATATTTAAGTGTGGTAAGCTTAAAAAGATTGAAGTCTAGGAAAACGCAATCTGGTTATCAATGATTTAACGTTCATATTAAATTGAGTTTTTCACTGTCAAACAACATATTTTATAAAATAATAAAAAATTTTATAAAATATATTTTATAAAATAATAAAATAATTTTCTGTCACTGTTCCTTTTAAACATAAAATTAAAGAATATGTTTGCACTTTCTTAATACTACTGAAAACAAATTTTTGAATACTTCATGTAATTATTATTAAGTATTATTAAATCCGCAAGTAAAGTAAAGTATTATTAAATCCGCACTAATGGAATTACACAAAGAAATTCCAATTAATCGACTTTTTCTTTATTTAATGTATTCTTTGATATGAAATCTGAACGACGTGATTAATCGATGAGATTACAAAAGAATGCATAACGAAAGGAATTTATGCAACATTTTATATAATCTCAAAATGGCATTCTTCCGTCTGGATAAAAGATTAATAAGGTTTTATTTAAAATAATTTAATTTTCCTTTAGATATTTACATTAAATTTCTGAAACAGATTAAAAGTCGCATTTTGAACTAGAATCACATATTTTCAAAAAAGAGACTAGCTTCAGAAATGTTTATGCATCATAATAATATTGATTTAATTATAAAAGTACATCAACATTAAATTATACCAAGTTTATTTCAATTAAAAATCCCTGGTTTTTAGAACTAAGAGAATTAAATCAATTTGTTGAGCATTCTACAACAAATAAGTAAAATTCAATGAAATTCTTCATAAAAAATAATAAAATTGAATTAAATGGCATTTATATTGCGAACTCATGATTATTAGCAAATCTAATCAACGCTGGAATGCCTAACACCTTCTTAGAAAAATGGAACATAAAATGACTCTACTATCGAGTATGACCATGTCTTACAGTCATATTCTAACTATGCAACATCTTGCATTAGAAGAAGCAACTGATGAGTTTTTGAATGTAGAAATTATTTTTGAATTAATTTAATTCATACTAGCTAGATTTTAAGACTTGATGCCCAAGAATGTCACAGACAAAGTTAAAAGAGTTTAGGTCCTACTATATGAGTTATTTATCGAAAAGAGGAATTCCAGCTGTCCTAACTATTCATCGAATATCCTCAAACGTATTATTGACCAATCTCGCTTCGATTATTTGTTACTAGCCGCCTTTGGCGACCAGCTGGTTCGCCATAAGTAATTCGTTCTAAAATTTTCAATTAAATCACATATTCATTAGCCTTGAAGTAATTCCGGGCAAGTATTGACCTGAAATTAGTACTTTCTTTAAGATGATGGACGGAAAGTTCTAAAAGTACACCTTTTCCTAATAATATTCTTTAATTTTATGAATCAGTCAGTTTGAACCATCGGTTATGCTTCCAAAATATTAAAAAAAAAATTCGATGATGTTGCCAAAATATTAAATATGTTTTTTTAAAGAAAGCGAGAAAGGGAAAAAAAGTATTAAATTAATGATACAGATATTGCAAACGATTACATAAATATGCCATTAAGTCGGGATTTCAATGCATATCCTGTCTAAATTCAATCAGGTTTACTGTAAATAAAGAAGATTTATTGAGTTAATGATATAGATATTGCAAACGATTTCTTAGAATCTTTTGCCTTGCATTTATTTTTATAGAAAATATCAGATTTTATATTTATTTTATTTTATCCAGTCACGTGCTAAAAGTTGCATTTATTTAGACTTGATTTACGATCATAGTTGGGTTTTTTTTATTTGAACTTCCGTCATTGTTTTCTTTTATTTTATCCAGTCACGTGCTAAAAAAACATGGTTAAGATATTTCTTTAAAAATTCGTTAAAAATAGAAGCTTGAGTTATACATTAAAACCTGATACCATTAGAAAGCTCATTTTTTTATCTTTAAATTGATGTAAAAATCATGTTTGTGCAATCATATTTTCGGAAGTTATAGCGGAAAAACGTCGAAATTTTGCTTAAATTTTAATTAATTCAAATTCTAATTAAAAATTCGAAAAAAGGGCTCCGAGGTGCACATTCTGGACCTCCAAGGTATACATGTACCAAATTTGGTAGCTGTAGGTCCAACGGTCTGGCCTGTAGAGCGCCAACACACACACACACACACGCACACACACACACACACACATTGAGCTTTATTATAAGTATAGATTGGAGATAACGTTCATCGTCATTTCTTGTTACTGACAACAATCTTAATCGTCTTCTAGCTATATACAATTATCTTAGAAACAGGTATATTTATCCAATGAGTTAGCCTGTCAAACCTCGATAAATATGTGGCTCATCTAGTTTTATTGTTCAAATGCAGTATTTTTTTTCTCCAAAAATTACATTTGCGTTATAGTAGATATGATACCTTTAACGGTTCATCAACTGCCTCATTTTCAGTCTGACAGTACATTGTGAAAGCACATAGCTATGGGAATCATGAGATTATTAGGAGTCATTGGATGATAAATCTTATGTTCTGAGCATTCTTGGCTTATGAGCTTTATTGATGATATCCATGGCTGTTGTATAGTATTATTTTTTTCTTTTATACAACTATTTATTCCTACTAAAATTCATTAAAATGTTTTATTAACGTTTAGAGATGTTGTCAAATATATAATTTCAATTAACCTTGAATACTGGCACATATCGAACTTAATATTTTTGTAACTAATTATGAACAAACGGCGTACAAAAGAATTTTATTTTTAAACTCAAAAAAAGGCCTAATTTCAGATTTTTTTAAAATTTTAAATATAATTTTTTTTAAGATTTCCATTAATATCAGTTTTTGAAAGCAAAAAAAGGAATAAGATTTTGAATGATTACGTTACAAAATATAACTCTAAACAAGTAAGTGTTTACAATATTTTATATTTATACAGCAAAAAAAATCGAAAATTCCATTAATAATTTAAGCTGAACATAGAAAAGAAAACAAAACAATATGATTAATGGGAATATGAAGTGTCTTCTAAAAGGTGCCAAAAATCTTTTTATTCCCTGAGCATTATAAGAGAAAATCGTTAATAGGTTTTGTGCTTAGTCTTTTAGTTCTCTGTTTATCAAACAACGATTTTCTCACAAAGGGCTTTAGGTACTTAAAGATGCACTCGAAGGAAGTAGGGAAAATAGAGAAATAAAATTTCTAAATGATTTTTTTTTTTTTTTTGTATCTCAGATTCCAAATAGGTTGAACTAAGCAATTGCATTTGACGTCATACACTGATAAATAATTTGCTTGTTATTAATTAATTGTTTGCATATGGATTAAAATTAATAATATCTTACTTAATTCGTTAATAAGTATTTATAGACTTTTACGAAGAAAATATTTTTTATCTATATTTTAGAACACACACAAAAAAAATTGCTTAAAGATTTTTTTCTCCTTTTAGAACCTTTTACATTTGAATTCAAAATAATTAATACATTCAGTAATTATCTGTTAGATATTTCAACAATTAATGCATTCTTTTATAATTTTCATCTTTTTGCCATCAACTTAAAAAACTAGCAAAAAATAAAAATTCCTCATTATAGAATCATAAATTCTATCTGATAGCCCAGAGTGTACTGAAAGTTAGAAAATTCTTCATGAAAAGTATGGATGTAAAAACTAAATTTTAAGAGCATGAAGTGCTAAAAACAATATAAAAATATTAAGCTCACTGATTATCATACAAACGTCAACTCCCAAACAATCTTTTAAAAATTTAAAAAATAAGATATTTTGATTAAAATTTTAATTAAGAGTATTTTTATTAACATCTTATGGTTTTATATGTTTTTCATCTCCATATTTTAGAATTATAAATATTAAAGAATGCATAATAGATACTTTTATTTGTTATATGTAGCTATGTAAAATAAATAAATAATTAATAAAATATTTTTTTTATTCTTTTTAAAATAATCAATATCATTATTAATAATATCTTCGGTATCTCTCTCTA
>JAPMOQ010006612.1:481909-521799 GCA_026543055.1 Argiope trifasciata | reverse complement strand
AGAAAGTTAGGAAATTCTTTATTTTATGAAAAATGTGGAGGTAAAAACAAAATCTTAAAAGCTTGAAACTCTAAAAACAAATATGCGAAGAAATTAAGTCCATTAATTATCATTCAAAAGAAAATTTGCAAACATTCTTTTGAAAATTAAAAACATAAAAAAATGTGATGAAAATTTTAATTAAGAATATTTTTATTATTATCTTTTGATATATATATATATATATATATTACTAGCTAGTACCCGGCACGTTGCTGCCGAAGAAGTAATAATTTTGGAAATATTGTTTGAAATTTAAAATAACTATTATTTAATTAGGAATGTTAGAAAGAATAATATTTATTTTCATATCGAAAGTGAATACATTCGTTGAAATTGAGTAATATATAAAGGAAAAGCGTAAATGATATTAAATCTCCTCCTCAAAACTTTATTATTCCAGACTTTAGGGTTGGCAATACTTTTTCTGTTTTGATTTTCTATCTTCGGGAGAAACAAAAAGTGCAAGTAATAAGTATTCAAAGTTTTATCGCAATCGGATGAGTTGTGCGACACTGCATAAAAGACATACAGAAAAACATTCATTTTTATTTATATAGATATCTTATGATATATAACCCATATTTTTGGTTTAAAAAATATTTTTCTTTAAAGTAGATATGATAAATATTGTTTCTTATTAGATAGAACTGCGTAGAGCGAATATTATATAAATAATAAGATGTATTTTTTTATTCTTTAATCGTTTGGGAAATAATTAATTTCTTTGTTAATTAGCTGACAAACCATTTACACAGTTTTATACCTCTTATCATCGGCACAGAAAACGCTTAAAATGACCGTTTTTAATAAAGACTGATAAATTCTGTCTGATTACTCAAATGGAAGAAATCAACACGTAAGTTGGAAGGACACTCTTGAGTTTAACCATAAAATCGATAACGTTCAACACGTACGTTCGTGCCGAACGATGAGCAATTTTGTTTTTAGCTCAGGTGAAGGCGAGAAAAATAAAAGAAGCTAGAAGAAAGGGAAGTGCCAAGCTTTTCAGTAATGGAAGAGCTCCAAATTACCAGATCAGCGAATGATGTCGGTGAAAACAACCACTCAAAGAGCCTAATTGATTCTCACAACTTTCTCTATGTCTGTTTGTTTATTTATCACAAATACTTGTGCACGAGAACAAACCTTAATTATGGCAAACTGGTTAAGATGAAAAAAAAATACAGAATAAAAACTACAGAATACAAAATGAAGTATAACATTTAAACGATAAATAAAACATATATTCTTGTAAATGTTGTATTTAAAAACATAAGACGAAAAATTGGCCAAGAAATAGAGTTACTCATTCCATTTGTACTACAACTGCATGATTTATTTATTTTTCCACTCGAAAGTTTCCTTGAAAAGTTCTAGGCCTACTCATGATTCTCAGCTCTATGTTGTATTTAAATAAATACAGAATAAAAACTACTGAATACAAAATGAAGTATAACATTTAAACAATAAATAAAATATATATTCTTGTAAATGTTGTATTTAAAACCATAAGGCGAAAAATTGGCCAAGAAATAGAGTTACTCATTCCATTTGTACTACAACTGCATGATTTATTTATTTTCCGCTCGAAAGTTTCCTTGAAAAGTTCTAGGACTGCTCATGATTCTCAGCTCTTGATCTGCCAACCAGCTGGGGGATAATTAACTATCTGTTATCTTCGTATCTTTTTAGACACCTCTGGCATGAAATCTGAAAAATAGAGACGAGAATAGGCGTAGTCTGCCAGACTTTTCTTCACGTTAGCTTATAAATGTTGTGTCTACTGTTATTCTGTCAAAACAACAAAAAAATATTAATCCTTCATTTGAATAACCACTTAACGCATCGATTTAAGTTAACTCTAGTTTCAGAATTCTAGTTAATTCATATTAAGCGCATTAGAAGTTGAGTAATCATGATCATCTCACTACATTCCTTATAAGTTATACTGAAACCATATTGCCAAATGAGGCAAGTATGTTTTACAAGTGATGTATATATTCAGATTGTTTAAATCACTCGAGCTCTTGGGCTTGCATATATAACGAGTCGATTGTTTCTAATGTCCCAGAGAGGTCCATACAGATGTTATGCTGTCGTGATTAGTTTGTTAAAAACCGCTTCATATGTTTTCAGAAATAGTCTATCTTATCTTGATTAGGAAACTATGAAAAGAAATTATAGATATCAATTGTACGTAAGATTAATATTAAATATCATTCACAATATTTGTCTCAAGAAACATGATTTTCATTGTAACCAAAAACTGTAAAATATTCTCGTAATCAACACTATTTTGAAACAAATAGACCTATATGTTCTTTAATAATAAATTGAAGGTTAAAAGTAATTAATGATATAAATGCAGAAAAAAATCAGTCATTTCTACTATAAGTATAAAATGAGCTATGCTTTACTATGTGTTAAGTATAAAATGTGTTTGATAATCTGTTAAGTAAATCAAATAGTGCGTTAAAAAGTGACGCTCCTATATACTGATTAAGCAGTCTTTTTACATTTCCGAATGTTTTAGTATCTAGCACCTATAGCATTTACAAAATTTCAATTCTCAATTACGATTTTTGGTTGGTTGACTATTAGAATTTTTATTAATTTTGGCACCTTCTGCCAGTGAAACAAATTAGAGGACCAATTTCTCTTGAAAGTCCCCCGAAAAGGAAAATCACCTCTATATATAGAATCTAAATGAGTTTCTTCCTTTGATGCTACATCAGTGAACTGAGGTCGCTTTCTTCAATTGATGATACCACCCATTCCCTTTATCAAGAATGTTTGAGTCATAGGCCTCACTGGTTATGGAAAACTAGTGAGATTAGAGTCCTCAATAAATAATATACCCAAAATATATTCATTGAAAAATTATCTTACGTGAGTATGAATATCAATACCAGCTTAGAAAACTAATGCATTTTTCAACAGTTTAAAGAGTTGCCACTTTCCTGAAAAAATTTTGTAAACACAAAATCCCGTGAAAGAATTAAATTAAAAAGAAGAATATCCAATTTTAGAACCGTTTAGTATGACATTTTAGTCGAAAGTATGGTATTTGCTTGTTAAGTAGCTCACATTCACTTTTTAAAAAAAACCTTTTTTGCTGCAACATTAAAGTGAATACCCTTTCCGAAATAGAAGAAAAAATCCTAAGCTCTTTTTTTCAGTCTGAATGACACATGTTTCAAACCTTGTCAACATCTCAAACACCTGCCGCAAAAAACCATATGCCGTATTTCCGCAGCTACTGACAAAATGCAAAATTGTAAAATGGTGAATCTTTTGCTTTTGTTTTCTCTGTCAACTTTCATCGCTGACTCAGAAAATTGTTTTATCGAAAAGACTAAATAGACTACTACTGCATCTTTACATGTTGCTGTCAAGAAAATGCCAAATTAGAGGAAATTCTCTGTTTATTTCAATCGATTTTCTCTGTTTCTCCTCTAATTAAATATAATGAAACTAACCAAATTTATTTCAGAAATAACATCACCTTTAATTCTTGTACAGCCTTAAACATTTGAGCCAATTACAAATAAAGAGATTTGGTTGATGCATGAAATGAGATGCCGTGCTTCGAACGGTCGATAACTTGAACGTTGTCTTTTAATTCTCGACACATTCTTCATTAAATAATTAAAGAAAGGCGGATCAAAATGCATTTTGTGGATGCCTTGAATTTATTTTACGGGACTGCTGAATTTGAAATATGCAATTAGCGCTTTTCTAAAATGTTTAGCTATTGATTATGCATTTTTATATATCGACTGATTCTACGGCAAAGGTAAGGTTTCACAAACAGTGAAATTAAGTTTACAAATTAGGGTCAAAAATTGAATTGTAGGTTTGAGGACACATTTGAAATGAATAATCAATGGATTAATTTAATGGTTCATCAAATTTTGAATTACATGTGTCGAATGTGACCGTCTGTGGATTTGTACTTTCGCATGTATGTAAATGCAATAATTATTAAATGGAATAACTTAAATCAATAAAATCCGGTGTGTGTGTGTGTGTGTGTGTGTGTGTGTGTGTGTGTGTGTGTGTGACTACAAATGTAGTTCTGTATCAAATTTTGGTTTCCTTCGGGTGTTAAAATTCCCGCCAAAGATGTTTCGTAACTATTGTTCGCTAACGCCAAGCATGGTCTTTAAAGCCTTATCCAAGGCCAATAATTTTATATGGGGTAGGGGAATAAGAATTTAGTAGCACTAAATGTGAGAAAGTTTCGCGGAGACCACTCCCATTGGTTTCAATATATTTCAAAATATTTTGAATATTTGACAATAATTTCTATTTCACAGTAAAGTAAATAAATAAAAGCCATGTATTTTTCAAAAATATGAGAGAATATTCAATAATTTTCATTAAATTTTAAATTAATAACATTTTTAGAATTGTATGACGCAAAAACTTTGATGCCAGTCGAAAGAGCATGACCTAAAATAAAACTTTTTAGTATTTTATCCGTTTCCATCGAATAGTTTTTTTAATATGTGGCAATAAATTAAAAAGAAATTCAGAATAGAATGATTTTCGCTTTCTTTGAAAAGTATCTCAGTTTAACAAAAAGAATTTTCTGGCAAAAAATTAAAAAAAAAATAACTGAAAGGAAAATGGAAACAAAGGATATCTTTCAAAGATGCTCTAGATTTAGATTTTTTTCTCTTTAAAATAAATGTAAAGACAAGAATAAAAAATGTAACGATAAAAATAACGCAGTTTTCATCCCTAGCAATTTATGTTTGAATCATTAAACGGGCAAATGGGAGCCGATTACAATCGTAGAATTGTTTGGAGAGATCTTTAATTAATAAAAAACGCATAAAAGCAGAATTCTATGAAAAGAATATTATTTTAAATGTATGAATGAATAAAATATAATTGAATAAAATACGATGGCAATTGCTAGTATTCAATAAAGCAAGTCTTTAATAAAATATTGTTTCCAAAATGTAACAAAAGCTTTAAAAGCCGTTTCTGTAAATTAAAAGTTATTATTTAACACTTTAACAGATAAAAAGGGTTAAAATATCGTTTGATATTTAAACACTTTTATAAAAAAAATCTCAATAAAAAATTAATTAAAACATTGTTCAATGGAAACTTGAACATACAAATTAATAACAGTAAGAAATTTTTATTTTCATTATACATTAATATTTCAGAAAATAATCATGTGTCTTTTATTTTTCAGTTTCTCCAAAAAACTTTCAGTTTAAGCTTTCTTTTAAATTTAATATTAATTCCTGAACTTATTCAGAATTTTTGATTATTTAAAACTAATTGCCTCGAGAATATTATTTAAATGTTGTTTATTTATTGTAATGAAATATACAAATAAAAATGTGTTTTATGTTCTTATTTAGTCATGTTTCAGCTCTCCTCATGGGAATTTAATAAAGCATTAAATTTGTTAAAGTAAATTCACAGTATTAACGACTCAAATGAAAAGTAAAAGAAAATATTACCATAATATTCTATTTGATTCCCTATATATATATATATATATATATATATATATATAGGAACAAACACAAACTCTTCATTCTTGCATATCTCCAATTATCTTGAATCGATTTGTGGAAATTTCTCATCATACAAAATCACTCAAAAAATGCAAAATCAATGGGATGCTATTGAAATACATGAAGATGATGCAAATATAAATGCTCTTACGAGAATGCAAATTACGTATTTTTAAAAATTTCCGAATCGGATGGCATATTTTTATATATGTCATTGACATTACAAGTTGAATGACCTAAATTCTTTGAATTTATGTTTTCTAGTTTGAGAGAAATAAGAAATTGTGTGTATGTGTTGCTTCATCTGTAATTATATAGTTGCTAATGTTGGATTTCCACGTCGTACATTATTATTCCAGTTTGTAGCTGTATACAAAAGTAGTTAGCTGAAACATCTGTTTTGTTTTTATTATTTGCTACTGTTGCCATTTTTAACTTTAACATTTTCATATACAAACTATTTTACTTGAATTTCATTCACTTTTACTCTAAAGTATCTACCAATAAAACAATTGATAATCATATGTTATTTGTGCAATCAATAATTAGTATAATCAATCCATGTTTATATATTCCAGGAAGCGGTTCTCATTCGTAGAAATTTTAATTTTAATTTTCCGCTTTTCAGACTCTGATCAATGTATTCATTAAACATGCAGAATCAACACTTTTCATTCATCATCCCTGAACGTCATTTACTTTCACACATCGTCCGTGAAAATGATTATTGTTGTGTTTGTTGCTACTGGTCTTTGGTTCTAGATTGTATGAGAGATAGAGGCGGTCCATTAAATCTGACATCGTATATCTGGCATTCATTTGGCATGGAGTTTTGGAGAGTGGCATGATCCTCATTATCCAACTACAGTTCAAAATTACAAAATCTATCCCGTAACAACATGCGTGTAGGTTCAAAATTGTATGCTAATCTTGAAAATCGAATCAATCCAATAATGTGGATTGATTATCAAATCAATCTAAACAAATAAATCAAATAATATTAATCGATTATCAAATCAACCCAATAATGTTAACACTTCAAGAAGCGAAATATTTTGCCTTACACTTTCAATGCATAATTTTTAAAAACATGAATGATAATATCTAGAAATGACTATCCAAAGTAAAGATTCCATAGCAACATGGAATATACAGATTTAAAGAAAAAACTTAAGAGGAAAAATTTTGAATTTTAGAGGAAAATTTCAAAATTTGAATTTTAGAGGGAAATATCTCTATTTCCTTTTTGCAATAGACGCAATTTTCATGTTATTTCTGGAACAGAAGGAAAAGAAATCGCATCTGTATATGTGGTTTTGTATTCATTTTGAAGAACCATATCAAAAAAAGAAATATTTTTGGCTCAAAAACGTGATACATGGTATTGCTTTATTTATATGAAATGGAATTATCCTTCTTTATAATTTGAATCTACCTCCCTAAACGCGAAAACTTTCCTAAAATATCATATGACAAACACAAATTCCTTCATATAAGGAGACCCAGGATATATTATAAATAAATTTAGAAGTATTTTCTGAATGAAAAAATATCATCAATGTCACAGTTCTTGTTTACATGTACTTTAAGATTTCCATATTTACTAAAAATGCCTTTTGCTTTTAACAAACCATTTTCACAAATTAGTACATCTATATTGACGAAAGAATAATAAAATGCGGTTCATATAAATAAACAAACGAGAAAAAAAGAAATATTTTCAAATTTCGTGAGAACATCCCATTTACAATAATTTCAGAAAACATCTGCGATAAAGAACAGCTGAAAAAAATTAGAGGAATGCAAACGACATTTTCAATGCATTAATTTCGGAATGAAGCTGTTAAAATGTCTTTTATTTTTTTTATAACTCATTAATATTTTTAAATGTCTGAAAAGATTAATCTTCAAATGAATTGGAAATTTTCCTTAACTACATATGGGACAAAATTCTTTTTCGTTTGTTAATGATTCTTGGAAGCTGCCTAAATTAATTTAATTCAAAATATTTATCATATCAAAATATTCTAGAAAATGCATTAAAATGAATGCATTTGTTTGCAAAGAAATGAAATATTTTGCAATTAAAAGTTAAGAACACTTTTTATTACATAAAGTATCATTGCCCAAGCGAATTAACTAATCTAGATTAATACATTTTGCATCTAATTTCAGAATTATTAGAATATCAATGATACATCATTTAAGTTAATATTTATGCCTGTAAAATTCTTGCAGTTTTCGATTGGAATATGAAATATTTTATTGTTAATAAAAAGACTATTAGCTTGCAAGAATCATGAATGAAGATAAATGATATTAAAATGAATTTAAATTGATTATTGAAATATATATTTCATTGAATCTAATATTACCATTTTGTAATAGATAAAATCTAGGATGACATTTTAGATGCATTAAATGAATATTTTCACAATAATCCTTTAATAATTTAGTAATATTTCTTTAATATTGTTTCGCTTTTTAGAGCTAGATTTCTAATTCAGAAAAACAACGAAAATATTTTCTTTTCTGAAAGAAATAAAATGTTTTGTAAATAAAATCAAACACAAAGAAAGATTCTACTAAAAAGGATAATTTAGAAATGTAATATAAATCAGTGCAAGTTTTTAATTTTCTCTAGATCGGAAAATTATTTATAGTATGTAGAATGTTTTAAGTTATTAAATTTCCTTTTTGAGGTATAGAAAATGATGATAAGCTAAAATAAAAAATACTTTTGAAAGTTTTTTTTTAATTTATCAAATTTTGTTTGATTATTATTTAAAATATTCGCCGATACATTGACTTTTTTAAAAAGTTTTTTTTAATTTAGTTTTTCAACACTTATAATGGGAAAGGTCCCACTGGACAGTGCCTCATAAAAAGCTTCAGGTATGGTTGTTGTATCTCACTTCCCTCGTAAAAATAATGATGGTATGAGGCCGCTACCTGTGCTCTGATGACAGGTCATACCTCTGTGTTAGGGGAGACCGTTAACTGCGCCATAATGAAGGATATAATGCTTTCACTACAATTTAATTTCCGTGATTCAGATTGCCCCGGAAGAGCTGGGGTTGGCACTTTGTGAGTATAATGAAAAGGATCCCTTGGCAAATCTTATCAGATTCTCGCTTTAAAAGAAAGTGCAAAAATGGTGCAGTATCCTTGCTCATCGCCGATGAAGTGTTGTATGTATGAGAAATCGGCACATGTACTGCTCGTAATAGAAACTATTACGCATCTACCACAGATCTCGGAATAGTTAATCGTGGTGACCTGTTTATGCATTCTCACCCCGGATACGTAGGCAGGAAGAGGGAAATTTCTTCGTGGTTTTAATGAGAAAGCTTAAAGTATGATGGCGGTAATATTAATATAAATAGCTCTGCTTCTGTCCTTAACAATATTAGACTATTTAAAACTTTCATCACATGATAAATTTTGATAAATGATATTGTGACCCTTTGGTGGGTCACGAAGATATTTTAAAAATTTAGTTCTTTTTCTTCAAACCTTAAATTCATTTACAACTATTGTGTGTATCTATGTGAAATTTTTTAATGTATGTGAATATTTGAATTAATTCGATTAATAAAATTTATTTCATTGAAAGTGAATTGGCGTGTTAATATAGCAAATAAACTGCTAAAGAGGTCAGATTTATACAAAACTTGGCAAGAAATATGTTGATTTTAATAATCTATATAATTGGGGGAAAATAGATGTTATAGTCAGTCTTGCAAACTTATGATATGGCAATCAAAAATTAAAAAATAATTCATTGACGTTCATTAGTCTGCGATCCCTCATTAACCGAGTATGCAACCAGGCCTTAATGACATCCGCTCACCAGACACCGCCCATTATAACGCAAAATTAAGGAAACACTATACATTAATCATAATCCCATCTTTGCACAATGATAATTAAATTACTAAAACACGAAAAATAAAAACAATGAAATTATAAATACTTCAAAATAAACTGAAACAAAGTTGGAAATCTATCCGTCAAGATTAAGAAAAAGCTATTTTTTCTGATGTTATTCAAATTGGGAAATTTAAAAGTTAGTTGCAGCTTTGAAAATAAATAATACTCAGACGACTGAAAACAAAATATCGCTTGAGCACAAAAAATGGGAATGAAATTATTTTATTTTATCATGAAATCAGAATACATTTTTGGTACACTTTATAAATGAAATCATAAAATGGTTTTTCAAATCATGTAAGCATATACTCACATATGATTAGACATTACTTGAAATAATGTCTTAGAAATACTCGATCTGTAAATACAAATACTCTGTATGTTGTTCCCCAATAAGAACCTCAATTGACAGAAGAAGAACTAAGCTTTAAACGAAATTAGGCACCAACTTTGATAGCATGATAGCATATAAACAACATAAGTTCTTCTTCATATATAACTGATGTAATATACTGTTACTGATTTTTCTCCTTATCCTAATCTGTAGGGTTCATTTACTTCTATAGCGGGGTGTATGGGGTAGGATTTGAACAGCAATTATCAGTCCTTCAATAGAAAAACACAACGAAGATGTTTATTTACAGGAAGATGATAGGCCAGCACAAATCCGACAATTATTTACAGCACAGAGACGACAATTATTTACATAAGACAACTATATACAGGGCCGAGATGAACACACAGGGCAGCACACAACAGTACTTTACTGAAGATAATAGCCCGCCATAACAACAGTAGTCCACACGCAGAAATTCCGTAGTGACAACTTCCACAGCTCACAAAGCAGCCAGACAATATTCAACAGGAGAGAAAATCTTTGAGGGATTCTGTCTAAGCTCACGTAGATCTCTCCAAATGGCTGAAACTACTCTTCTGCTCCGTTCCCGACGACGACACATTGGGCTATGACATACACTTCGACAGAATATGTCACACCCAGCAATTCAGCACTCCGTCGTTGCTTCGGTATTCTCCAAGCGACTCCTTGGTTCAGGAATCCTATTCAAGACCTCTCAATTCAGGTCTTTTCGACTGACCACACTCACACTGCAGCTTCAGATTTGCCAGCCTTACATAGCAGCGGCAGGCGGAGCTAATATATTCTGAACCAATCTGAAGTATTCTGAACGTATCTCGGTTCCTAATGGACGGATTGGGAAAATTCTCGATGTTTCGGGTATTATCCTTTCTATCGCCAATGTCGCCAATTCGTCTCAAAGTCTCCAAATAGTCACCAACCTCTAGAATCATGATGTCACACCCGGGTACCATTCAATACAGACGACTAAATCATTCTTCTTTACGATGACATTATTAGTGCGGAAAGCAAAATTAAAAGTTCGTAACAATACGTATTAAATTCGAAATATATTCGAATGTTCGAAATACTCCGTTTATTAGTACGCTGCCTCAGTTTATTTAAAGTCTTGGTGAATAACTTGAAATGAATGAAGGTTTCTTAGATGATAATTTAAATAATCCAGTCCATAATCTATTTTCATTAAACGCAACTCACAAAATTCACCAGTAAAATTTTGAAAGCAGAAATGAAAAGCAAAAAACAAAAGGGCGTTTTTCTTTATTTAATAATTTTAAGTGTCAGAAAAATAAAGCAAATTACCACTCTGTAATTAAGCTGCTTACAGTTAAAACAGTTTTATTAAGAACTGTGACATAAAGCAAATTAACTTTGGTAAAGATATTTATTGCTAAAGATATTTCCAGGAAACAAATGTTTGTTAATTAAAAATGTTTTTAAAATATAACTGTGTTAAAGTAAAGGAAAACATATTTTAAATGAAAATTTGTTTTGCTGTTTTGAAAATATTTTTAATTTGATTTTTGACCATTATTATTTTACTTACTTAAATTTTTCATAATAAACGATTCATAAAAATTAGTTGCTTTTGGCAATGCTTAAGATTTGGTAATAGCAATTTTGCAAAGAATTTGTATGCCTAATATATAAAAATGGGGTTTTGTTTGTATGTGCCATAAACACTGCACATGGAAATTTGCCAACTTATTACATGCATTTTTGCGAAGGTTTTATTTTTAAAATTGAAAAAGTGTCTATAATAGGAATGGGATAATATAATGTTAATGAAATTATCATATCATTAATGTTCAAAATTTATTCTTTTTTTTTTTTTTAATTTTATGCTTTCCTAAGTCAAAATTAATCAATTGAAAACCTTTTATATCTACTGTAACTAAATCATTGCAAAAAAAAAAATGTGTACTTGCGTCTTTAAAACTGAAATATAACCGTCTTGAATTATAAAAAGAAAAAATAATGACTTATCCTATTCCACCTTACAAAATGTTATTCAATAGTAAAAATAGAAAATTATAAAAATTGATAATGGCATTTTTTTAGATTAAAATTATGTTTCCAAGCATGAAAAATTTGTCAAAAATATATCTAAATAATGCTTTACTCTGACAGAGATTATGTAACGTGACAAATGTAATCTAAAATTATAAGCATATGAATGAAAGAAAGAAATCCACAAAGCGCTCTTAAAAAGTTCTTTCTTTTTTCATCAATACTTTAAAATATTTTACGAATGATAACGACGTCGGAAGATTTGTTACAAGACCGATTAAAATTTTATACACAATTTTTTAGTCAAAAGAGCCCTTTTGTAAAGTACTGGGCAAAGGCGTTTTTCTCTTCAAATTCTTAATCACAGGGACACAAACTGTTATTATAATGATTCGCGTCACGAAAAAATGAAAAACGATTCGTATTATAAAACTAATGATTGTTAAGGGTATTGATTGCTCCATTTTTGCTGTATAAACATTCATCAATCTTTAAAAAGTTCGCAACAAGGCTTAATTTGTGTAATGTTGGCTAGCAACCAGTTGCCGAAAACTGCTAATTAGATACAAAAAAAAAAAATTTAAAAAATCTCATGACCTTTCTAATATGAAAAATAGAATTATATTTTCAGAATTAAACCATTATTTCAAGAAAATGAAGTCTTTTTTCTTATCGTTGCTAACAGATATTTATACGAAGACGAAGAGACTCAAAATTTTAATTGAGGCTGATCGTGTTTTGCTTATAATGTTAGTATAGATCTCAGTGCACTTTTTTTTAAAAAGCGAATCGTCTGCGACTTCCTTTTTTAAATACAGCTGCATTGTGTTGATTGAACTTGTGATGATTTTAAATATCTATTGTAAACCTGATTATTTAAATAAAACAATATGTCTCTATGTGGGAAAAAAAATCTTTATCTCCATAAAATCTTTAAAAGCATTAGGAATTGAGGCGAGATTCGATAATTTTTTCCATGTGTATCATTTCACTTTTTCCTTTATTTCTGTTATATTTCAATTTATATTTACAATTCTGTTTATATACGCCATTTATAATGATAAGTTTTTCATTTAAATTTAACTCGCAAATTTTTAAACGTAAAATAAAGTTTTATAGTGATTTAGGTGAAGGAAACGGGAAAAAATTAAATTGTTTATAGGATCATATAAAAAAATCTAAATGTTTGAAAACATCTATGAAATTCCTATTTTATGAAAATAACCTTATTTTCAATCTTATTTCCTGAAATGTGCGGTGCTTACTTATCTCCCATCACCAACAAGTTAAAACATATTTCGACTTTTTCGGAACATCCTGCATACATAGATTAGTATCAGAAAATTTTGAGGAAAATATCATATTTTTAACTAAATAAATAATGAAAAATTATTTAAATAATAATAGTTATTTTAAATTATAACTTTTCATTCTTAGACTACCATAGATGTATATAATTCTTCCCATTAATTATTATTCTGAGCTAAGCTCCTTCAGAAATGAGTGTTTTTTTTTTCTTTTTGCCGATTCCATATCGATTTATAAGCATTTTGTAATAATTTGAAAAGGAAAATACTTCTTATCATTAGCATTTTGACATCATCCATTTATATGACAAAGTCTGAAAGAAACCGAAATTTTACTATCAAACATATTTAAAATAATTTAGCAAATCCTCTTAATTAAAAAAATATTATGATTTCCTTGGAGTTATCTATAATATTGACAAAGATATTTGCCAATAAAATAATATATTTTACATCTTTTGTAAAAGGAATCGTCCTAAAATTCTCAGATTCCTTTCCCCCTTGGGTATGTGTTTTAGATTTCTTTCATTTACTTTTGTTTACTTTCTTCGTTAACTAAATTTCATTTCGCCTTTACTTAACTGAGAAAAAAAAAATGCATAATACCGAAGAATACATTTTTTAATTTTAGATCGAACATTTTTTTTAATATTAGAAAATTTATAATTATAATGGCAAATATTTCCACCAATTTTATAGATAACTCCATAAAACTTTATTATAATACAGCGTGCATTTTTGTAAATGGAGCTTTTTGCCGATTTCTTTTATTTTTTTAGCTATTTTTATGTTCATTTCGCTGCTAGGGCCGCTGTAACCTGTCTCAATAAATTCAATATGGTCATTTTATTATATGTACACGTTACCTTCTGGCTGCATGAAACTCTATTTTAATTTAAAGGGCTTAAAGAGACGTTATTGATCACACTATGTATCAATGAACAAGAAGGTAGGAATTCATGCATAACAAGTGTACTACTCACTTTATTTAAGAAATAATAACAAAAACAAGCTTTCATTACTTCTGGAAAGTAATTTAAACAGTTTGTGTTTTGTATTAATTTTTAAATCAAGATTTCATCGAAAGCGGAATTAAGAATTGCACTCAAAAACTGCTTAATATTTAAATTGCTACTGTATTTCATCTTTGTATACTTCGTATACGAGAAAGTAAAAACTATTTCTCAAGAAACTGGATGCTATATAAAGTAAAGAATTTCTTCCTATCAGGAAAATTCAACGACATAAAACAACTGCTCTATGTGATAGCATTTTAACTAAATATCGCGGTTTCCATCTTGCGTCTAAACTGGAAGCAATATCCTAAAACACGCAGAAATCCTCAGAAGTTATCCAGCAAGTGAGGCCATTAATCTAGTCAATCCCTTCCGAAAACGTTTAAGATAAATTGCTAGGCAGATCAGAACTCTCATATTGAATTATAGTAGCATAATAGATGACGAAGAGAAACGAGACCCTATTAACTTGAAATATTTCTTTTTAGTTCCTCTGGTTCAATGCTAACCGAAAATGCTGTGATTTGGGAAAATTTGGCATATGAGGAAAATAAATAGTATAACATTAAAGATGATGCATTGCTTTCTTGGATTTTTACTCATTTTATTTTCGTGATGTCGCCTTAAAGCAATAATTATAAAGATGGAGAACATTTTTTTCTTTTTGAAATTTACTTTTTAAGGTTTTAAAATCATTGAATGAACATGGAAAAAGGTTTAAAAGGGATTTTAGATGATCAATGGAGAATTTTAAAATATTATTGTAAAAAGCAATTTCATTTATTCCAGTTCAGTAAAACTGACAAACACATAAGGTGCTCTCTCTAATCATGATTCAGTAAGAAAATTCTGAACCATTAAAAATAAGTTACATACTTCCAATTGGAAAAATGCTTTAATTGATGGTTTCTGTTAATAAATATACAAGCAAAAAATTACAGCTTATAAATTTTAATACAATTCCCCATTCCTATTAGCCTAACTTAGTGATGTAATTTTGGCACACAAATAATCTAATCTTCTGTGATCAAAATTTATCGAGTTGCGAAGTTTTGAATCTCATTATTTTAAGCCAATCGGCGGCCGCTTCTAGGAAGCATTCATCGTTTATTGGCAGATCATTCTTAAAGAGACCACTTCAATTCCCATAATTCAAAACAATCAGTGCTTCATAATTCGGACAGTCACGGAGGAGTAGAATTTTTTATTTGAAATGCCGGTGCGTCAAAAATTGTTATTGAGTATTATTGATAGTACCGAGGAACTGTATAAAAATTCTGACTTTTTCTCGTACAAATTGAACATTCACTATATACTTTTCTATAAGATATTTAAAACAATAAAGAATTGCAAAGATACTATCAATTTGAAAAAAAAACATTTCACTATCAAATGATGTTAATTATCCCTTGAAATAAATTTATATACGACTCCCTATTAATTTAAAACCGTCATTATAGGAACAATTTTATTCATAAAACAAAAGAAATTTCTTGATTTAAAATATCAATATGTCAGTTTTTTTTTCTTTCTCTATATATATTACTAATAGAGCTGAAAAACTACAAAAAACTGCATTTTTGAATTTTTTCAGTAATTTATTTGGTGACTCAAACTACATAAAAAAATAATTATTTACTCCATTGAAAGCATTTTCCAATTAAAAAGGCATACCAATCTCTATCGGTTTAAATATTACCGATTAGGTCGCGATTAAAGTAGACATCAAGTATATTATGATTACCAAATACATCAAACGAGATTAATTAAGTAAAAACGCAATTAACTCAGAGCTTAATCGATATAATCAACCTTAAGAGATTCATAAATAAAATGTTAAGGGAATAAAAGGCTTTTAAAATGCATTATTGAAGAATTTGATATTAGCTAATACGTTTTATTTGGATATATTATATCAGAAAAATGCATAATTATGCATGAAATGAAATAATTTCACAATACATTGGTGCATTTCAACAATTTATTAGTTATGACATGAGGTGAAATAACACCAGAAAGAAATAATTTAATTATCTGTTGGGATGATCAGTTATAATCTTTAAAATTCGTAAACATAGAAACGAGAAATTTGCAAATTAAAATGTAGGAGCATTAAATAGAGGTAAGTAATTCACGTTTTCGTTATGACAGTTCTTTGAAAAACAGTAATATATTCAATAAGATCATTCCTTTTTTATTGCTTGGTCATCCATTTATCGAATTAATAATTTTGTAATTTATTGTTATCGGTCTTGATTATAATCTTTCATAAACAGCACGTGTATATTTAATCTAACAAGGCATTATATGTGATTGAATTCTTCAAAGATTAATATATGATATAACACGCAATCAATTTTTGATCATATACTGCTGTAAAAATACTAAAAGATAGCCTAAATTTCCCAGATCAAAATAATTTAATTGATTTATTTTTCCCAGTAAATAATTTATGTGTAAGATGAATCTAAACATCGAGAACAATGGGTGGAGAGCGCAGGCCTAATAGAAAGGGAGGCGATATCATTGTGACTTTTAACGGGTTAACGGCCCAGTTTTTCTCTTGATACTTAATCAAAAGTGATTTCCAAAAGTGAAATCAGTTTTATCAGTTTCAAATTGTGAAATTTCGATTAAAATTTAGTATTCATTATTTATTTCATGTTTTTTTATTTTACATTATTTCTAAATAAAAATAATATAAAATTTGGAGCTATATTAATATTTGGACTATATTAAAACGGACCTAGAATTTTTTTAAATCCATCGTCAGTTAATGAGAATGACAACTAAACGATATTTCATTGTCTAAAACTCCATGAAACAGTAGCGAGAGGACAGTTATCTCACGATGATCTCTAAATGGGTGGGTAGTTAGATCTCAAATCAGTGATCATTCAGCCTGAAAGCAAAAGATGAACCACCAAACTAAGAAACGCACTCTCTCCTCCTGTTATACCCTTCTTTTCTGTTTATTACTATACATAAGGCCTACCTATTATGGAATTAATATAAAATATTAAACTAAAAAAAGTACTTTGCCAAAGATTCAAATCTATACTTTGAAAGAGTAATACCTACATAATTAATAAACTACATAAAAATTTCATTGATTCATCAAAAATTAATTCATACACATGTAAAACTTCTTTATTTATCAGAAGCATTGTTTTATTGACTGTTATTGTCAAAACTGACAAAGGGAATTGCAAATAATGTGGAAATCCTAAATTACTTTAAAGCTAATTTATGATTCTGAGGACACCAGTGTACTTCGGATTCATTACAGGTTTGAAACTAATGCGTGTTGAAAGAGCTTGTATGAAAACGCTTAATGCTTAATCAGCATAGGTTTGGGCGAGCCTAATTACGTCAACCTACAATTTCTGTTCTCACTGAGGAACAATTATGGACTATCTCTAGCTAGCTGTCATTAAAGTCTAACATAGAGTTTACAGGCTGTCAGCATTTGAACATTTCTAGTTAATTGTCAAATTTCAGATATTATGAGAAAGCACTGATTACTGTCCCATTGAATGAGAAGATTATCAAAATCGTTATAAAATAAACCATGTTAACATTTATTATAATACTAGCCGCCTTTAGCGACCATCTGGTTCGCCATGAGGAATGGGTTCTAAAATTTTCAATTAAATCACATATTCATTTGCCTTGAAGTAACTCCGGGCATTGATTGGCCTGAAATTAATATTTTCTTTAAGATGATGGACTGAAAGATCTAAAAGAACGCGTTTTCCGAATAATATTCTTTAATATTATAAATCAGTCAGTTTTAATGATTGATTTGGAAGACTGATTGATGTAGCAACTTTTATTTAAAATATCAATAAAAGTATTTTGTAAAATATGGCTCACACAGCAAAGTATGAAGAAATCTAAAACTCATTATTCATAAATGCAATGTTTGACTTAAACTACATAAAATGTAATTATTGACTTCATTTAGATCAAATTAATAGTATTAAACAATATATATATATCCATTAATAATATTTTACAAATTGGCCATTGGAAAGGAATTTGAATGAATATCCTGTATAAATAAAGATAATTTATTCAATTAATGATTTAAATATTGGAAACGGTCACAGAATCCTTTGCCTTGCATTTTTTAAAGAAAACATCACATTTTATATTTATTTTACTTTATCCAGTCACGTGCTAAAAGTTGCATTTCTTCAGATTTAATTTGCGATGATAGTTTTATTTATATTTATTTTAATTTGAACTTCCGTCAAAATGATGGCAACACGGTCATAAAACCTAATTTTTTTCCCTTTGCTCTTGCAGATTTTATAGAAACCTTAGCTTTGAATTTATTTTTTTAGAAACTATCACATTTTATAATGAAAAAAAATTGAATTAATGATATAGATATTGCAAACGATAATAGAAATATGCCATTAAGTCGGGATTCCAATGCATATCCTGTCTAAATTCAATCAGGTTTACCGTGAAGAAGATTTATTTAGATATTGCAAACGATCATAGAATCCTTTGCTTTGCATTTATTTTTTTTAGAAAATATCACATTTTATATTTATTTTATTTTATCCAGTCACGTGTCAAAAGTTGCATTTCTTTGGATTTATTTTGCGATGATAGTTTTTTTTAATTCGAACTTCCGGCATTCTTTTATTTTATCCTGTCACATGATAAAAACATGGTTAAAATATTTCTTTAAAAATTCGTTAAAAGTATAAGCTTGCGTTATAAATTAAAAAAAACTGATACCGTTAGAAAACTAATTTTTTAATCTTTAAATTGATATAAAAATCATGTTTGTGTAATAATATTTTCGGAAGTTATAGCGGAAAAACGTCGAAATTTCGCTTAAATTTTAATTAATTCAAATTCTAATTAAAAATTCGAAAAAAGGGCTCCGAGGTGCACATTCTCGACCTCCAAGGTATACATGTACCAAATTTGGTAGCTGTAGGTCCAACGGTCTGGCCTGTAGAGCGCCCCCCCCCACACACACATTGAGCTTTATTATTATAGATGATTGTAACACACTTTCTTAAAAATTCTGAAATTAAAAACCCCAACAGCAAGACCATTGAAATACCTTTATATTTCTAATTTAGGAGATATACTCTTCAACCCATTGAATATATTTTATTCTAATAAACTTGGCTTCATAGGTGATTTTAGCTATGTTGTGAAATGTATCCTTTGTAATAGAATGTCCTAGTAAAGGAAATGTTCTGACTTTCTATGATATAACGCGAACTATATCCATTCAGATATAGCAGTTTCATTTAGGAGAAAGTTCTCTAAGAGCTGACCATTCAAAGGAAACCAATCATACTCAGTGCAACCTTTCCCATTTGTATCTTTTGTAGGTTTCCAGGTATTGCTTTGAATCGAGAATAGTCTCTACTGTTTGGTAAACTTGCGTAAACCACATGTGTTCTATAACTAAGCATATGTGACAGGCAATATGCTATAATATTCCCAGGTTGATATCGCAATTCAAGAAAACTACACGCTTTGGGTAATTTAGAAAGGAAACAATGCAAATGATTATCTTTACTTTTCCACACTACACTGAGTAATTGTACATACACGTAAGATTACCACATAAATTCTGTATTACTTTTGAAACTATGGAGATTTCTTTTATTCATGTGGCCAATATTTGAATATTTTATTTTTGATGATCATACTGACATTTATTACTTCTTGAAGATTTGGGAATTTTTTTTTCCAATGTACTTTATTTGAATATTGTGTTTTTTTTTAATCAGATAAAAAGATCTAATCATGTATTTTGCTTGAAAGCTCCAAATACTGTCGAAAAATATTGCGTGCAGCTTTAAGTTTCCTGAACTTAACTCAGTCAAAGCTTAGAGCACTGAAAGTTTAATTTGCAAAAAATGTATTATTCTATCTAATCCGATAATTATATAATATGTACGAAATTATAATCAAAGATGTTTGAGGTTCAATTCCTCAATGGTTAAAGTATATTTTACAATATATATTAAATTTCATTTGACTTTCAGGATTATTGCAAATAAGTATAAATGAATTTTTCCTCAAAAATTCTTTAAAAAATTATCTTTTGCTTCAAGTTCTTTTTAAATTTCTATTTTAACTCAGGGTCATAACTAGAGTCTCATAGGCCCCGGAGTAGCAGGTGATATTACCCCCCTGTCTCTTTATTCTCTCTCCCAACATTAACTACTTATTTTCTTGCTATGGTCGATAATTTTTTTTTACTAATTAAAGTAACTTTTAATAATTTAATCGAATAAAAAATGCTTGATGTCCCATTGATTGTGGTACTATTTGTTATTTTTAATCCAGCTAAGTACAAAAGCAATATGATAACCGAAGCTATTTAGCGTGAAATATAAAATATTTGCAATGTAATTAAGGCAAAATGTTTACAAGTTATCTAATAGTATTTTTATTTCTACAAGTGGTTTATAAAAATCTCAGTTTTTAAATTTTTAGAAAGAAAAATTAATTATTTTATTAAGACTGATTTTTCAGTTTTCATTATTCTCAACGGAAGAAATAACTAAACAGGTGAGCCTCTCTTGTTTCATACTGCCCAGCGACCTGATTTTTTATTTTGTTTTGTTAATATGAGTTTTGAGAATGATCGCTACTTAGCTATAATCATAGGAGTCGTTGAGTACATGACGTATGAAGAGCCTCGGTGATACTATTGATTTTTCAAGTTTTACCATAGATGGCGCTTTAATACAGGACAGTTGGGATAAAAACGTTGATAGCACATTCTCTAGAAACTTTCACACAAATTCTGGTTGTTTTGCTACTTCTTTGTGGTGGGTATCTTCTTCTTTTCCTTTTACAAGAAATTCCGGCTGAATTACTAGCTAAATATGAGGAATATTTTTTTCATAACTAGAAAACGATGAAGAAATTAGGCTCATAAAGAAGTAAACACTGTGTAAAACACGGTTACTCTAAAACAAAATTATGGATATTTAAATCATTATTTTCATTTCATTATATGCATTTTTCTCAACACTACTCCAGCAAAACTATTATCCAAGGTCCAACAACCTCTGAAAATACAGACACTATGTTTCAAAGTTTCTTTGCATTTCGCCAATTTTAAGCTGGACATTCTCTAGAAATCCACATGCTGATAGGAAATTTAGATTGCAAAGATTTTGAAGCAATGTTTAAGAGTTATAAAATTTCGCAACATATAACAGGAAAAAAAATTTTAACCAAATCTCTTAATAAGAGAGCATACTATTTCCCTAATCTTTTATATCTATTTAATTTACATACCTGGAGCGGCTCGTGATTAATTTCCTTTCACGTGAACTATGTTCAAAGCAGAAACTAATTTCGCATAAAATAATACTATAATATACAATACCCTTTCAAGACATGTTTATCAAAATAAAAAAGAAATTTATTTGAATACATTTTAGGGATTTAAACTGTTTTGCCCTCCCCCCTCTTTCTTACGGCAATAGATTTTATAGGGTGAAAAAATACGGCTGCAAATTAAAGTAAACAAAACTCAAAAAGATAATTGCGACTCATTTCTAATTTCTAAACGAATCATTATCAGGAGGCTTCATAGGTAGTGTTCATCAAACATGAAAATATGTTGTTTTTTTTTCGCATAGTATCTGAGGCACGAATTTTAGATTAAGGTGAATTTCAGGGCAGAACTTCGAAAGTTATATTACTTTTGTTAAATGCATAGTCTGCTCTTTGATATAGCATTAAATTGCTACAAATTGTGCGTAAATTATTATAATCTATGTATATAGTGATATTTTATTAATCAGATAGACTCTGTTTTAGAAGCTATTCTTAATAATTTACGAATAAGTAAACGAAATTTAATAATTCCAAAGAATTCGCCATTTTTCTGTGGGATGAGTATACTCTCTTCTGTTGTTGATAGAAAACAAAAACATACCTATTGAAATATACATACATACAATTTAAAGAAGAACTAAGAATTTAGCGTGTAAGTAGACTCCTGACTTCATTCGAAAATGAAGTTGCATGTAAACCTAGAAATAGATTTGCACCTGTAAACGACTAAATGAATATTGGAATGAATCTCATTCTTGTTTCCCTTTAATGCTGGCCTGGTGCCCAAGAACAAAAACAAAGGACATTCAACTGGTTGGTTTAAACTTGCAGAGGATTTACCTCTCAGAAAGAGTAGGCTTGTGTTTGCAATTAAAAAACTACTGCCAAAATTATCCACACAAAATATATTTTATGATTTTATCTTTTAATGCCATACATGAAGAATTATCAAAACGTCCGATGCGAAATTTTCCATTTAAGTCCCGAAATTTTTCGAAGTTATTGAAAATATCGATAAATTCGAAACCCTTATTCATTGATAAGGTATAAGGTCGAGTAAACTTTTACTAGTATTTTAGATCTCAAATATCACAATTAAATTATATTTGATAAAAATAAATTGAAATTTGCAAAACTGAAAGTACAATTTATTTTACACACTTTATTTCAAAATATCACATTAATATTTTCGATAGCTTATTTCCCTATTCTGTAGTCAAAGGAAAGCAAAACAGCAAGAAAATGGGGGGGGGGGATAGTTGCACAAGCAAATAAAAACCAAGTGAACGTTATTTCTGTTTATCGTTAAAAAAAGTTTGACACCACAGATTTAATGAAAATGCGCTCTCAATTAAATGACTTCCGATACTTGTTGACTCACTAATTTTATGCCTGAAATAATTATATCAATTGGGAATTACTAGTTATCAAGGCTGCAGTGATATTACTACATGATATAAAAAATATCATTAGTTTATTTAATGCTGAGCTGATCATAATTTGCAAATATGTTCCATAAAATTTTTTATGGGTAAGTAATGAAATACGTGCCCCTTTAACATCCATTATTAATTTAGTTTATTTTATATTCATTTAAATTCTGACAAATTTCATTTTACTAATTTTAGACAATAATAAAAGCTAAATGTTTGATTTTCCAAATCTTGTACTAACGTTATTTATAGAGAATCAATACTATTCTTTTTTACCAGTTAACTTTTTTAAAAAAAGAATTACACAAATATCATATAAAATATAAGTGTTTTCTAGTTTCTAGTGGAAAAAATGTCAAATAAATTTAAGCATCACATATTAAAATATATCAAATATTGTGACATACATTATTGACTGGAAGTTTAAAAACTGAACAATTATAGATGATTGCATATTTTGAATTCTCTTATGAAAAATAGTACAGAAAAATAACTTCTCTAATTTGATTTTTCTCATTGCAATCAGTAAATCATAAAGTAATCATGTTCAAAAAACAAATCGAACACTTGTAATTTCATGAATACTTTTTAACAATTTATTATTATTAATTTATAAAAATGTCAAAAATCCTTTAAATCCACGTATTGCTTGCTTTAAAACAAAAAATATTAGTTAATTAAAAATAAATAATTTTTAATTGATTGATATGATTTTCAGAGAAACTGTTAAACATTTCTATCTGCAAGATATTGTTAATAATATTTTGATAAAACGATAAGAATAAGCAAATAATAAAATCATGAAAAATAGAAGTTTCAGATGATTATCAGAAATACACTTACATTACTTTTTCTTAATTTACTTAATTATTACTTTTTCTTAATCACCATTCTAGTAAACTGGTGTATCGAATTTATAACAAACATACCATTGATGATGCATATGCCATAATAATTGTTCAAAATGAATGTTCATTGTGAAAATATACATATTTTTTATTATTAAATTATTTCTTATTCGAACACAAACTATGAGAAACTCAGAGTATGAATTCCATATACTTATAATTTGTGCAGTATTAATAACATTGAGGGTTGTTTTTTTTTTGTCTACATAGAAATTTATTTCAGACGGGAAGACAAAATTATTTAGAAAATTCAAATTTAATAGCATCTTCCATCTTCTTAGAGCCAAAAATATTAACTTTTATTTCTAGAAAGAACTGTATCACATTTAAATCTCAACAAATAAGTTTAACTGTTGATATATTATGATTAATTTACAAGTAAAGACAGTATTTAAAAGACAATCTTTTAATATTCTATACATTACAAACATAACAAGACTATGAAATTTGAAATTCAAACTTTGTCGTACAGCTTTCAAATTAAAATATTATTCACGATGGACTGAGCATTTATGAATCAATACATATTCTTATATTTAAAAAAATATTAACTTTGAAATTAATTGCTTAAAAATTTATTAGAACATACATTTTCTAGTCTCAATTCCTTTGTTATAAGAACTAAAGAACTATTATAATAAAATGCAGACATATAGCTCATTGTGATTTCTGTATTTTTCACAAGAACAGTAACAAGAAGAGAATACTTGCCCATAAGTTCATTTTGAGTAAAATATTATTTAAATTAATTTCAAACTTTTTTTATATTTAACTTTAGTCAACAAGAAAGAGGGTTGGAAAAAATAATTAAGGCAATATAATGGACAAATTCCATTCACACATAGAACAGCATACGTTTTTCTTTTTAATAATGAAAGCCAAAGTTCAGATTTCAACTCAGCACTTTTAATCGTAACAGACTGAATATAATTCCCAATTTATAATTTTACTTCCTATAAGCGTTATGGCTCCTAATAAGAAGAATTACAGGTTAACAGACATTACGTACACAATTTCAAAAGTTTTAGGAAAATAATTGTACAGAAAATTTTCCCTTTTTTTTCAAATTTAAAGAATCATTCGAAATTAGTGATTCAAATTAAGGCTGCATGCAGTTTAGATAATGCATCTTTGCAAAGTAAACCTTTGTTTAAAAAAAAAAAAAACGAATTAAATATTAAAAAAATATCGGCTACATTGTAAATTAAAGAATTTTAATCTGGAATATAGTAATGATATAAAAGAAATAACTGCTCACTTTCTTCTCAAAAACAAGATAACTTATTAAAATGTAAATATCAAATATAAAGACATTTTTAATCTGCATGAAAAGATTAAAACAAAAAAATCAAAGGAAATAAACACATTATGTTAAGTGTTTCTAAGCAACTGCAAAAAGTTTACTCTGAAAAAAAAGTAAACTGAAAAAATAGTGAACACTGAATGTGACATACAGGGGGGGGGGGACCAATGCTGAGACAATATCAAAGTTTCTTTAAATCATGTCATTCCATTAAAAGAGGGAGAAAAAAGACAGCATTAAAACAATAAAAGAAGCAATAATAGTGTTACCTTAAAATAGCATTACTAATTTATGAGGTATAAAACAAAATATTGCAGAAAAAGTTAATGAAAGAGAAGAGAAGATCTGTTTAAAGAAATAACACTTATGACAATGAATCAGACATAAAAATTCTTAGAACAAATTCTAAAAATCAAATCGTGTGAATCATAAAAGGTAATGATCAACCACTTTGTAAGAAAATGGTAATTTTGTATTCCAACACAGCATTCTAGTTTACTAAACATTCAAATGAATACAAATCACCAAATTTTAAATAAATTTTATATGAATGGAAAAATGTCAAATCTACATATACTTAATAGCATATGCATCAAATTTACATCAATAATTCATTCACAAGCATCAAAATACCCGGCACAAATATTTCTTTAATAAAGATTCAAACATGCTCAACAATTCAGCAGGATAACAATCTACGTCAAAACTAAAAATAAAATCATAAAATTATACATTCTAGAAAGTTACCATAAAATTACTTACTTATTTTATATTTCAAACAATAAAAAACAAAACAAATATTAGAACAAAGAACTTAAGAAATTTGAATTTTTTATTTAGATAGACCTTGAAGTAATATATACACCTCAGCATAAGAATTAAAAGACAGTTATTGATATTTCAGTCATTTGTACATGCAAACGAATTAAAAAGCATTATTTTAAATTATAGTTACTTTTTAACGTACAGGGTGTTCATTCCAATCGCTTGCCAAAAAACTAATTTTTAAATAATCACAGCTATTCATAAAATTAAATTTGTATACAGAATTCATTTACTTAACAGCTTGTTGCATGACGAGAAGCAAGTTTCCTAATTCGCGATTGACAACTGTAGTAAAAGATTTTGAAAATATGACGAAACAAAATATGGTTTAATGTTTAAGCTATTTTGTTTTGCTTTAAATATACGGTTTTTATATTTCTTTTGTTATCAATTAGAAAATAAATGCATTCAGTTTTGTTAAGTTAATCCTAGAAGATCCTTAATATATTAATATCCTTAAGTTAATCCCTAATTCTATCCTGGCGCTCCCAGGTGGGCAATTTTTGTTTTAAAAATTGATAACGGTAAGAAAACTGGATTTCCATTTTGAAGTTATTGGTATATTTATAACTTAAGGATAGATATTTATCACTGAATGCACGATATGATTTAATGAGTTAGTAAAGATGGAAATTATTAAAAGAAATAAAACAGCACAATGTGCCTCATTTACGAAAGCATATACAAAGTTAGAGAATATGTTGATTAATGTTAATGCTAATGTAGAAGAAATTAAAATGTTTTTACATTTTCTAAAGCAAAAAAAATGGACTTCTTAGAATTAACTCATAATAGTTATTTAACAGATGAAACAGAATTTAAAACTGAATTTAATATTATAGAAGAATGTAAAGCTTCGAGAATGGAATTCAAGTGTAAATGAGTATTAGAGAATATTAAGAGTAAACAAAATAATTATGGAAGAACCAATTTTGGCGATAATTCTCATTTGACTGTGCTAGACTGTATAAAAAGATTTCACAGCGATTTCCTGAAATTGAGCTGTATAGATTTGGTGGTGAATTAGGAGATTGGTTAACTTTCTGGAATCAGTTTAAAAATATACATGAAAACAAAAATTTAACTGATTATGATAAATTTCCTTAATTCAGTCGACAAATATTAAGTCCAAAGTTAGAGAGCTTGTTCAATCTTTTCCTATAACTAACGAAAACTGCCCTTTGACGATAGAAAATTTAACTGAAAGATATTTATAAAAATATCTATTAATTGATTTTTATGTAAGAGAATTGTTAAAGTTGGTTTTAAATAACGCTACAAAAAATAAACAAAATTCTTTAAGCGGTTTGTATAATAAACTTTCTACTCAACTTCGGGCTCTAAGTAGTTAGCTACGGATCAGTGTAAAATATTATATCCTTTAGTCGAAAGTTCTTTACCGGCCCATATATTGCGATCATTTGGAAGGCAAAGAAAAATTATTCAATCTGACACAAAGCATATCAACACTTGATGCTATAGTATCGTTTCTGTAGAACGAAGTGCAATCAGAAGATAAAATAAAATAAAGTAGATCGGACATATTTCTAATTGAGCGCCAATGCAAGCACTTAGCAAACGGCCAACGCTCGCTCCCATCTGCTGTTGAATTAGTCATTCAAAAAACAAACGGAACATGCGAGTTTTGTTTAAAGGATCATGCAACTCACTTCTGTAAAATGCGTTTTTCATCCCGTTAAAAGAAAAGATCGCAATAAAAAAATTTTTTTTTTAAGAAATGATTATGCCGGCTTTGTTTGCTTAAGGGTCATCTTGCTTCTAGATGTCGATTTCAAACAACGTAACAATTGAGTTCCAAAAAGCATTTAAAATTCATGTGCCCAAATATTAGATGTCATAAGTCTGATGCACCCAAAAAATGTAAATGACAAAAATATGAATGAAAAAAACAGACGATTCTTTACATACCCGAGCAGCGAAGGAAGTTATATTACAAACTCTTGTTGTAAATCTACCTGGCATCAAGAATGAGTGCAAAGTCAGAGTTATTATCGCTACAGGATCGCAAAAATCATATTTTGAGATCTACTGCTGAAGATTTAGATTTTATTTTCAAAGAGAAGAAGAATTTTGCCATTCCTTATTTGGTGGAACGAAAACAAGGGTGTATAGACACGATTGTTATAAAATTTTTCTCGAGTAGTCTTAATGGTAATTATATTTACAAATTAGATGCTTTAGATCATAATGTCATTTGTAACGCCATTCCTAGTGTAAAAAATGGTTATTGAATGCATGAATTGAAAGCTAAAAACATATTTTCGACCGATATTCAATTAAACGCAGATCCCATTGAGGTACTTTTGGGTGCAGACGTTGCCGGTCAATTAATTACTGGTCGACGAGAAGAATTAGAGACAGATTTAATAGAATTAGAAACCAAGTTAAGCTAGACTTTAATAGTCAAAATACCCCGATATAACAGCAAAAAAGATGCAAGTATGAATATCGTGACCATGCTATCTCGAGCAAGTATTACTGTTTCTTCGCAGTGGGATCTGAAACAAAAGGCTCTGAGGAAAAATGCATCTGATAAAAGGCTTGCTGAAGCTTTGGAAGATATCAATGATGAACGACATATAGCTAGTCATATATTTAGACTAGCTAGTCATAAACGACATATAATTAGTGGTAACAAAAAGCTCAGAAATGTGGAACTGAACTTCAAGATCTGAGATAAGTGATTAAAAAAAAACAAGATGTCTCGAAATTAAGAATTAGAAAAGAAACAAAGACGTTTTGAGGTTGAATTGCTCAAGAAGAAATTAAAAAAGAGAAAACTCTTCGTGAAAAATTCCAAAGAGATAAAGATCAGGTAATGTATGAAAAATATTCCTTAGAATAAGATTTGCAGTCTGTGAAGCCAGATGCTGATATGTTACATGAGAAAATTACACAGCTTACTAGGATATTGGATGAACTGACAATAAGTAGTAAAGATGAAGTAACTCAGTTGGAGAGAGCCAAACAAGACTTGGAGCATAAATACCGAGACCAAGAACTGAAAGAGTTAGCTAAACATGTCCAAATGCTAGAACTAATGCCTTCATTCAAGCTATGCATAGATTTATTGCAAAAAGAGGTTGAAGTTCTGTGATGCTCTCAGACAATGGCACACATTTTACAAAACTAAACAAAACTTTGAAACAATTAAATTGGACTACAACTAAAGGTGAATTTAGAGTCAACAAAATTCGTTGGAAGTTTAAATCACTCTACTTTACATGGTGGGGAAGCTTCTGGAAATGCTTAAATAGAATTGTGAAAGATCTTTTAAAGAAAAATCTTAAGTGCTCCAGTTTATTTACAAGGAATTGCAGCCTCTCGTCTGTGAGTGCTAATCTGTCATTAATAGCAGACCATTAACTTACATATGCGAGGAACAGGAGATGAAACATTGATTACCTCAATGTGTCTTCTGGATATGCCATTAAATGATGTTCCCGATTTGGATTGGAGCAGTATGGCAAGATATGGCTTTTGCACCACAAAACCAAACCAGACAAAACCCCCGATTTGGATCAAATTGAAAAGACTGTTTACAGACGAAGGCATATTCAGAAGGTTCCTGAAACTTTCAGCAAAGGTTTAAAAGGAAGTATCAGGGTTTCCTTTGTTCTTCAGTTACTAAAAGAGAAGATAAAATAAATGTAAGTGATATAGTGTTAATTGGTAATGATGATAAAAGAAAAGCCGCATTGGCTATTAGGGAGAGTACTGTAACTTTCTCCAGGAAATGGTAGAAAAATCAGACTTGTAAGACTGCGAAAAGAAAAGGGAAATATACTAAGATCAAATCAGCGAGTTTACCGTTTGAAATCGACACTTAACTACAAGAAAGTCGTATCAGAAACTTAGAACAATTGACACCTAATTACAAGCAAGTCGTATCAGAAACTTAGAATGTTCCGGAAGTAGTAACTGAATATCCTGACCTTAATGTTGACTCTAATGAAACAATTCCTGTGATTCGCTCAGGATAAAACCAGTTGAAAGACTGGATTTATAAATTTCTAAACTAACTTTTGAACTTTCTAAAATTTGAACTCTAAAATATTGTTTTAAATTTGTATTCTAATGTTTGAAATATTTGTATTGTTATTTGTTCTTCTTAGTTATTTCAAATTGTATGCATATATTATCTTTGTTTACTGTTTTTAAGTATGTATCCCCAATCGCAAGGTGGGAAGAACGAGCGTCACGATAGATGCAAGTTCCTCTATTCGCGATTGGCAACTGAAGTAAGAGATTTTGAAAATATGGTTTAATGTTTCTGCTGTGCTATTTTGCTTTGAGTATGTTTCCTTCATCGTTGTCATCAATTAACAAAACTGCCTGGATCTATTTTCTAAATTAATCCTAGTAGGAACAACACAGCTGTTATCGGTTTTTTTCAAGCATAAAAATGTGAACTTCTTTTAGTTTCAAATATAACAATGTCAATATTTTTTCTTGCATACATAATAGCTATGAAGGACTGTACACAAATTTAGATTTTTGTAATTTATTCAAAAGTGCATTGTTTTAATACAAATAACTTAAAATATTATTCTTAACGACATTTAAAGCCCTTTTCCAATTTAAAGTAAACATATATAGTTAAAGATTTAGAAATCAGCTACGGAGTCATGATTAGAGAGGTCACATGTTAAATAATTTCATAACTAAAGAAGAGTATCTGCATTTTTCCTACATTCCAATATGACGTAATTTTGGTGATTTTTGTAGTCAATAAACAGAGACCAATAAGCAATTACATTTTTAAACAAGGAAAAAAATTCGCTCATTCGTTTTAGACTTTAAAATTACGCAATGTACAATAAAGTGAAAAAAATCTGAAATTTTGAAAGAAATGTTACAAAATTTAAGTATACAGTAAACTCTCGCTACAACGATACCCGATACAACAATAACTCCCTCTACTACAATAATGTTTTGTGGTCCCGGTGATTTTGCATATAAACTAATGTTATTCTCCCCTCAATATTGCGATATTCTCTAGAACAATAAACCTCTGTAAAACGATTTTTTCAATCTAAATTTCAGTATTATTTTCTCCCTTTATAATAATATTTTGATTTCCAAATGCTTTTTTTTTTCGTTTTCTTTTGTTATTTTTTCCGTCTATTAAGACTCATTGTTGATATTGTGGAAGTTGGTGGGAAGTAACAGAAAAAATCATTCGGAATCGCTGGAAAAAGGCTGGTCTTTGTGTTATGGAAGATAAGAAATCTGATAATGATGAAAATTCCATAGACAATGATCTCTCAGATGATCAAGAATGTGTTTTGCACATAAAAAAATCCGTATCCCAACTTGAAGAAACAAGCGGTAAAAAGTTTGGAATTAGTATAGAAGACTATTTAACAGCAGATGATGATCTTATGGTTTTTGCAGGAGTTACTGATGAAGATATTCTCTCTGAAATTACTGATGAGATTGGAAACAATGATGAAGATGATGATGATAATACAGGTCCATCGCAGTCCTTATTGTCATCCCAGGAAGCTCTTCAATCTGTGAATTCTCTACGGACATTTTTAGTATTTTACAAATTAATTTCTTCTAAATATAGACTTAAAAGTAGTATGTTATGCACCTTAAACTAATAATAATTATTAAAAAAAACTCTTATTAAATGCTCAAAATATGTGGGCCCTCGATATAACAATATGCCCCTCTACAACAATATATTTATTTGGTCCCTAAAATATAGTTGTAACGAGGTTTCACTGTATATATTAAACGCATATACATATATATGTAATTACTGTTTGATAAAATTATCGAAAAATTTAAATTGTTAATTAAAGGAATTTTAAGGCATAAAAGAAAGAATTTGTAAAATACAAAATAAAATAAGTGCTATGTACAAACTGGAAAATAATGAAGTATATACATATTACTATGATTGAAAAGATAGCTCTTATTCTGAAAACATCTTGATTGTCTTTAAAGGATTTCCGGATAGTTGTTTTTTTCTCAGTTTATTAATATCATGAAAATTCTGTCAAAAATTAAACATTTTTTTTCTTCTATTTAATGCTTCGTCTGCTGGAGATGATTCATCAACAAAAGCATAGCTGGCATGGAAGAAAAATGTCGGTTTATGCAAAATTTCCATTTCTTGCTTTTGAAAATACTTTTCGACCCTATTTAGAAGAATTAAAAAAAATTACAACATTTTCAAAATAAACAAATGCCAATCGTTCTTGAATATAAACAGTTTGAATAGCTATTCTAATTAATGTGACTTGCAGGTAGAATGTATCATAAATTAAAATAAATGAAGATATATTTTAGTGTTCAAAATGCGGTGTATTTGGGTAAAATGATGAAAAATATTTAAGGTTTTGATTTCGAATATCGTTTTTTATAAACACAGCATCTTAGAAAAAAATTTAAAAGCGAAATTCTTTCATTTGTAGACGAATTTTAATTTATGAGCAATTCAAATTATACACATCCATTCTTATTTATAGTAAAAATTCATATTGTGAACTAATGAAAATTTATGGCATAAAAGACAGAATATGTTTCTAATAGAGAAGCTCATAATTGTGGAATATTTTTATAAATAAATAAATATACTAACACGCATTTTACGTTCGAATTTTCATTAAGTAATTCCATTTATGTTTCTAACAACCATAACAGCAATATTTATGGCGTGATTTAAGAAATTTATCTTGCACGGAGCTATCAAATACTGAATTTGAAATAAAAATCCAAAGTGAAAATACAAATTTTAGAAATGTTAGCAAATTCAAAATTAAAATACTGAAAGGACTACTTAAAAATAATACTATCAATCAAAACTAGAAGTAGGAAAGGAAATTTATATCAAATCAATACTTTAAAAAATAAATTATCTCATGTTAGATATGAATAAGATGAAAGAGTATTTAAAATCAACTAAATTACTTATAAAAGAAATGAAGTGAAAACTAAACAGTATTTCATTACGAAAACTCTCAATTAAAATAAACGGATAGAGCGTGCAAAACACTTCATTCATAAAAAATTTAAACTATTCCCCTTTAATATAATAGTATTAAAAAATATGCTTGGAATAATGATTTTAATTTCTACAACTTTACGAAGAGGCCCAACTGGAAATACTCAAGCGAGTTCACACTTTAAAGTATAATTCTAATTAATGCTGATACAGAACAAATACAGGAAACAAAAACCTAATAAATAATTAAACATATCAAACGAGCTTTCAAAAGAATAGTATTTCAGAGTTTCAAATGGTATAATTCAATTGCAAACAAGCTACAGCACAAACTTGTATCAAACTATTTTTTCCAAAATCATATAAAAATTTAAACAATGTTAATACAGAAAAATGACATTTTGCATTTTAAAAGAGGACTGGATAAAAGGTTACATAAACTGTTATGAGTTTCATTGAGCTAAAGACAACACAGATTTAGTGCTTCCATGAGAAATATCGTTGCTTAGAACGATTAATTTTCACTGATCACTTGTTTATCAAAAATGCATTGGGTACTCAAACTATGATAGGAGACCAGATAGCAATGAATAATTAATAAAGGAGTAAGAAAATGTTTTTCCATGTCTTTATAATTTGTTTAAAAAATTATTCATAGGGAAGAAATATTGCATTATTTCAGAAATATTTTTCGTATATAACAAGTAAAAAAACAAATGCTTCTTTAATCAGAAGTATTAAACAAAAAGTTAATTTTAAAAAAATTGTTTATAAGCTAGAAATTCAGAACTAACACAGCACAAATATCAATTACAAAAGGCACAAGAATCTTGCAGTATTTCAAATAATTAATCACTAATGAAATGAGCAAGTCTTTTTATTAGAAAAATGGCCATGTGAATATAAGAAAGTAAAACATGATACAAACAAGAATATTCAATTTAAAAAGATAAGGTGCAAAATAATGGCATAAGATTTTAAAACAATGGCTGGCTGAAACACTGTGTGTGTGTACATTATATTATATATATAAACCATTCTTGAATGAAAGCTCATTTTTATACAGTAAAAGCTCCTTATTCGCGCTTTCTTCATTCGCGTTTTCACTATTCGCGGATTTAAAAAATGCGACCCAATTCCTTTATTCGCGGCTAAAAATTTCTTAATTCGCGGATCTCATAAGTACATACATAATAATAAAAGGATTCCAATAGATATCCAATCCAATGTCCTATGTAAATGCCTTCAAATGGATTAATAAAAAAAGTATAATAGATCTTATTACAACTTTGCCTAAAGTATGTTGTTAAATGATATCGTCGAGGACTTTGTCATTAGATGCCTTCGCCGCGATCGGTGTTTTTGAGAATGTAAACAAACAGAATGAAAGCAACCTTATGACTCAATTAATAAAGCATATTTTTAAATGCTGCTGCTCCGTTCTATGGTTAAAGCCGCTTTGCGCATTTTATTGTTTCGTCTTTCACATTCGTTACAAAAATTGTGATCGAGTAACCCGTCTCTACCGCTTTTTTTCTAATTTATAATGACAATTAAAAAACGAGAAACGGGTTTCGACATGAAAAAAATCTGTGTTACCGCTTAAAGTGAAAATAGAAATGCTTTTACGCCTTGGAGAATCATTTGCATCCATATCAAGCTCATTCAATGTCAACGAATCAACTGTACGATCGATAAAAAAATCCGAAGATAAAATAAGATCGTCTGTAGCTTCAACTTCACTGTCAATGAAAATTGTTCGTGATCCAGCAATACAAAAAATGGAAGTGGCGTTGTCATTAGGGATCGAAGACCGCAACCAAAAAGGGTGTCTCTGAGTGGTCTAATCGTCCGGGATCTGGTAAAGCGCCTTTAAGCTCATTTTAAAGAACCTAGTGGTATTTATAGTGGTGAATGTACAGATGGTGGATTTCAAGCATCGGAAGGTTGGTTCAATAAATTTAAGGTGTGACAATCATTGCATAACATTAAAATCGCTGGGGAAGCAGCATCTGCAGACACTTCTGCAGTAGAACGATATCCAGAAGAATTTGCAAACCTAGTAGCTGATGGAGGATACAAACCTGAGCAAGTATTTAATGCAGACGAAACTGCACTGTTTTGGAAGAGAATGTCAAACAAAACATTCATCTCTAAAAGCGAAAAGTCTGCTCTTGAATTTAAGGCAGCAAAGGATAGAGTTACACAGCTGCTATGTTCTAATGCATCTGGAGATTGTGTCATTAAGCCACGGATGCTTTACAGATCGTTTAATCCTCGGGCTTTAAAAAATCCAAACAAGAACAACCTGCCAGTGTTTTGGCGTGCTAATAAGAAAGCGTGGGTTACAAGTGCTAATTTTTGTGACTAGTTCCGGAAATATTTTGTTTCTGAAGTTGAAACTTATTAAAAAAAAAAAAAAAAAAAAAAAAAAAGAATTTAGACTTTAAAGCACTTCTAGTTTTGGACAATGCACCAGGTCATACTCGCGAGCTAGAAACTATGCATCCAAATATAAAAGTGACATTTTTACCTCCCACCACGACGGCTTTGTTTCAACCTATGGACCAAGGGAAAATCCTGGCCTTTAAGCTCTATTACATTAGACGAACCTTCAAAATCATATTGGATAATATGAAATGTAATCCTGATATGAATGTTATGGAATGCTGGAAGAAATTTGACATAGAAAAATGCATCGTAAACATAAAAGAATCACTGGAAGAACTGAAACTACACACATTGAAGTCATGCTGGAAAAAACTGTGGCCTAACTCTGACTGCAGAAAATGACGAAGAATCTGTGTAAGTTCAAACTTTGACTGCAAACATAGTCGAAACTGCGAATGGGTCAAGATAGAATCAAGTGACATTCAGGAATTGCTTGAATCGCAAAATGAAGATCTGACTGAAACCGACTTGGAGGAAATGTTAAATTCACAGCCCATTGAAGAAAAGGCTGCAACAAGCGCTGGAAATGTGTCATTTAATTTGAAAAATCTTAGTGAAGGTTTAAGAATTGCGAATGAGCTTTGCTATTTCTTTATGAACATTGATCCGTCTATGGAACGAAGTTTTGTTTTTAAGAGGCAAATTGCTAATGTGACTACTGTGTATCAATCTGAATTGAAGAAACTTTTAAAAACTACCAAGCAAGAGAAAATTACAAAATTCTTCAAACCATTGCCTAAGACTTAAGATATTTAATCAAAATGTTCAAAAACTTCAATTAAATTAATTTATATATATATATATATATATATATATTATTCTGCCACCTAGGAACGTATCCCATATAAATTACCATTAAGTATTCACGGTTTCTGTATTCGTGGCATATTTATGGAACATATACCCCGCGAATAAAAAGCTTTTACTGTATTATGATAAAGACACTCTGCAAAACTACTAGCATTTTTTATCATCGTAATCCAACTTCTTAAAGTCCATAAAGCTTTAATGTGTAGTTACTGTTTAATGTGAAGGACTTGCCTGTAGAAAAGATATGCATCAGGGTGCATAATTTATCTGGATATTTTAACTCGTAAAGATTGTCTCATAGTTATCAACCAGTAAATAATAGTTGTGGTACTTTGAAAGTAAAGCAAAATGAAATGCAAAGATTAAAATGATATGAAAAATGCATTTAAGATTGCATGTAACAAAAAAAAAGATAATCATTATTGACTTTTTGTCAGATATGTACTAATATAATGGTACAGGTAGTAAATGAAATTAGTATTAAATTAAACAACCATTTTCAACATCTTTAAGGATATATATTCTAAACCTATATGAAACACTCGTTACAGAAATACAAATAATTGAAGTATATCTTCATATAAGAATAGTCTACAGATTTCTGCAACGTTCTTTTTGAGGTCAAATCACCTTCTATTTCGATGTCCTTTAGTGTGTGTATGTGCGAACGATGGAGGCCAGAAAACTTTGAAGAGTTTATGAATAAGCATATAGTTTGTTCTTTACTTCTCTTCAGCATTTTTTTTAGATTTTGTATATGGAAATACATTTATTTTCTTTTTGTAACATTTGATTCGATCTGATTAATAATACTGATTTTAATGATAAATCTTAAGTTCCTGAACATTATGTAATAACAGAATCAGAAAATTTATATTTCAATTATATTTTTAATGCTGAGTCGTAGCAAAGTTAAAGAGCTAAGATCTGCTAATACCTTCCTTTAACATTATTTTTATTTCAAATTTAACACTACCATTCTGTCAATAGGTAGATTTCAATGCTTCCAATATCGAATTTTAATCTTGAGATAGATAAATTTTTTAGTGTAAATTTATTTATTTGATTATTCATTTAAATTTTTTTAATTTAAATTTATTTATTTGTTTATTCATTTAATGAAACTTATTTTACTTCTCAGTATTTATGTTCGGTAGAATTTCTTATTTTATGAATAGTTTTTTTCCTCCAAATTTATGTTATATCTATATTCTTTCTGTTAATCGATAACTATTTATTTCAAAACAATTTTAGTAATTATCTTTGATTCAAGTGTTTATGAACATTGTGGATGAGAAGATTTTGCTGTATGGAAACAAGACATTTAACGCTCTATAAATTTTTATCTAAAGAGTACTACAAATAATATTTTTTTTAATTTATTAAGTAATATGTGCACGAGGTTTTCTACAACTTTTGTTAGAAAATTTGCGGCAGTCATATCTGAGATACTGTTAACAGAATAACGGTATCTTTAGACGATCACAGGAAATAACTTCAGAATTAAAAATTACATATTAGAAGCAACCTACATTGCATAATTTTTCTTGAAAAAACAATAAAAGAAGCATATGAATGCAAAAGATCAAATAATAAGACATTCGATTATAATAATCACATATTTTCAGCAAATTAACAAAGCAATTTCAAGAAAACCTATTTTAAAGTACGTAAGAAAAGATTTAACTATATACTAACAACTCTTTGCTATCTAGGATTTAAAAAAGAAAAGAAAAAAGAAAACAGACAAAACAAAAAATGTGTGAAATATAAATGCCACTACTCACTTAAAGATATCGACGATGTAAACAATTTGACAGTAGGAATGTTCCAATGTTCATCTACTTAACCATGATACTGAAAAAAATACATACAAGACTGATCATTAATAGAAACAAATTATTTCCAACAAAAAGAGAGATATAGAGAATAATTTATTTAATAGAGTTCACAAATATATTTTCAGAATTTATTTCGCTACTTATATTTTATATATATATATATATATATATATATATATATATATAAAATTTACAAAGATCAAAGGTGTGAGTTTCTTATGACTCCATATGAAAAAATTCCTTTCAAGCATTATGATTTTCAAAATTTGAAGAAATCTTTGAATGTAATAATTAGCTTATCCAATATGTAATAATAAGAAAATTTTAATTATCATTTAAAATTTTCCAATTTAAAAAATCCTACAACTATTAGGTAATAAAATTAATTTCCACAAAAAACGAATGATTTATTCTGTATCTTAAAAACAGCAAACTTCAGTTATTTTGAAGAAGATTATTTATAGATATAAATAAATATTACTAAGTTTGGGCAATGCTTGGGAGAGGATTGATGCTAAATGATACCCATGGGGAAAATATCAGTGTGACAGTTTAAAATATGAAATTTGAGAAAGGTTTCAAGGTTAACTTGAGAAAGAACAAGAGAAATTGAAGAGAAAAGCAAAGCACTCTAGCAGCAATTCGAGCCTGCATATTGATATGTTTTTTATACAAAGTGTATCTGCAACTATTCTAAAAGAGCTTTGGTCGATGTTTTTAATTTTCTTAAACAAATATGCACTCGTTTTCGAACAAGACCAATACACTCATATTTAATTACAGAATCTTTTCCATCGATGATCTTAAATACTTCATAAATATAGCCTTTAGAGTGACTATATTTTTAACAATAACGTAGCTCATGGGAGCTCTCAGAAAGTTGAAAAATACGATAAACTCCGATAACTACCAAATTCTCTTTAAATCTTTATGATTACCCAAATCATGCTTTGGTAAATACGATGAGAATGGGTAACAAATGTTGTAAATATAGGAGATAACTTCAATATCCAGTACTGGCAACACATAACTGAAATTGCATTCACTTAGCCAAAGACACTGAAGAAAATCTCCGATGACAAGCTCCATCAACAGCTATTCCACATTCTAAAGATACTCCCAGTTTTCCATTGTTTTCTTATATCTTCAGCAGCATTACGCATATTCTGCCACTAAAACAGCAGCATGGAGAATTTTTACTTCTTTGCTTTCAATAAAGGCGTTCAGAATGAAAATGACAAATTCAAAAAAGCAACAAATTTCTTGCTTGTGGAAAAGTTTTTACCAATAATTTGAAGTGTACGTATAATTCAAGTGTTATCTCATTACACGTTCCTTACTTTTTGGAAGTAATACCCTTTCCAAAAGAAGAATTCTAATACATTTCACAGAAATCTTAACACAAAGCAAGGTTAGAATTTTCTATCAAATGCAAATTATCTGTGAAACACACTAGGCGATATAAAAGTAGCAAATTCTTACTATCAATTTACATCAAAAATCCTTTATCTGCACGTAACACATTCACGTCCTAGAAGTTATAAAGTACAGGTTATTTAAACAGTGTAAATGGCATAAAGTACAAGACAAACAGTCTATTTATGATAAATTACAGAAATAATAATAATAAAATCTTAACAGAATAAGGTTATTAATAATGGGTAAATACATATATATATATATAAATTAAAAAGACAAATGCAAAAGTGAAAATAAAAATACAGAAATAAATAAGGGATATGTACAAACTGAAAAATAATGGTATATAT
>JAPMOQ010006612.1:437997-479360 GCA_026543055.1 Argiope trifasciata | reverse complement strand
GAAATTTCTGTTTCATTAGGAATTTCTAAGAAACGTTTAAAAATATCACAGTTTCTTTTGTTTGATGGACTTTATATATTAAAACAAAACTACATGCATGAATTTTTTATATATATATATATATATATATATATATATATATATTTGATATAAAAAGCACATAAATTAAGAAAAAACAGTTTGCATGTCTAGAATTATTTCACATAAATTACAAATATAAATATCTCAAAAAGTAAATTGTAATACATTACAGATGATCTATAAAATATAGCTTTACATCAATATTAAGTAGATTTTTCTAGAAAAAAAATCACATAGAATAATGATTGAGAAATTGGTAGGAAGGCTATTTCTACTTAAAATTTGTTCTTAAATATTTGTAACAGAGTAAAGAAACTGTGCTAAGAGTCATAATGATCATTACTCATATGCTAAGGCAATTTTTTTTTAAAAACTCGACTATATGAAAGATTTCTGATCAGTCAAAAATTATACAAATGTAGAGTATAAAGTTAGCACATTATCAAAATATATCTGAAATTCTATAAGGCTATGAGGATGTAGTAAGATGGAAAGATTTCATTAATGGTCTCATACATTATTAGAATATAGTTTACTAAGAAATGCCTTTGAATACAAAAAAAAAATTGGTTAATTAATTACATCAGAGAAACTGGATACACATAACTGTGAAACCATTATTTTATTGATTTTAGAACCTCTACTGTAAACAAAAAAAAAGATGATTCATTATGCAAAAATAAAGTTTGGATATATGAGAATAACAATTTTTCTGAACAACAAAAACATATAGATCTCAAAATATAGAATTAGTTCACAAATGGATAATCACATTCAAACACTCCCACATAAATTATAAACCTTATTTTTTAGTTTTATGATGCATGAACCAAATTTTAAATAATTTACAGTTAAAGTGCAATCAAAGCAACATTTTTGAAAGATAATAAAATAAATAAGAATTAAAAATAGATTTATGTTTTCAAATTTCTATAATAAATTTTAAAACGTCAAATTTTTTGTTAAATTACAGACTTGTTAGCAAGTTAATGAATAACAACAGAGCTTCAGAGTTTCAAAAACACATTTTAATTATTTATATATTTAAAAAGAGAATGCAGTAAATTTACCAAACTTTTATACTTATATTTTTACAAATTGTATTACAGAAAAAAACATTTGTTAAAAAATAACCTAACATTACTTGTCTATGTAACAAGGATATATATGAGGAGTTAAATTCTTTAGTTAAAGAAAGAATTTGAAAGAAGTATAAAATATCACCATACAAACTTATTTTAAGATTAAGCTTACAATATTTTATTATTAGCCAATGTTGTCAGTATCATTACGTTTCTACTGCTTCCGAAGCACCAGCCTGCCGTTTTAACACACACGCACGCACACACACACACACAAACCTTGAGATTTAATAGACAAGAGTTATATTTTTTTAGTATGCTTTCGAAGAAGCATTGCATAGTAAACCTGGAAACAGCATTTGGTGCAGATTGCTGATCACATAATTTATCTTTAACATCGAAAAAGATTTTTGAAAAATAGCGCAATGGTTTTTTAAAAATTGTATGCTGACCTTCAATTAGTTTATATATGGCATCATTTATTTAACAAAAATGCTTCTGTTTTGGCACAATATGGCAGGAAACAGAAACTATTAAATGTTTCATGCTATTTTTTTTAACTGGACATACAACAGATAATTATATATGTGTACACATTAAAGATAAAGATTAAATTCTAACAACTGAGCAATACAGCTAAATATTCCAAACTAAATTTAAAAGTATAAATTAAATGACTATACTGTGACATATAATGCCTGAACCCATACTTTAGTTTATAATAAAGTAAAAGCGATATACTAACTAATTTTGCATTATATAAATTTAACACATGACCTGCAATAATATGCTTGATAGATACTTATCATCATAAGCAACCTAAAAAGCTGCACACATGCACTTAAAAGAATTGACAATAGAATACTTGCATGAGCGATAATTAGAATTTGATGCCTGGACTAAAATTCTTTTCTGCTTCTTACTGATACTACAGGTAGCTAGGCACCCCAATTCTTAAAATTCAATGACCATCTGAAAAAAATATAGCAATATTTTAAAAAAACTCATAGATAAAAACCACCAATGTGCTAAAAACTAAATAAGTTTAAAATATTTCAAGATTTTTTTTAAAAATTCAGAAAGCTAATTTTTCTAAGGTGCTAAATATTAAAAAAAAAATTAAATTTTATAAATTCACGGATATATATTATTCGTGTTTCAAGCAATTGCATTGAAGTCACAAATCATGAATTCATTCAATTACAAGATTAACTATAGGTTTTGATTCAGCACTAGATATTTAAGGTGATTTAAAATATCTATCTAATCAACATATTTAGAATTTTTAAAAAAATATTACCTATCAAATATTTACCTTTTTAATTTAAATGTACTTTAAATTGCTGTCTCTAAATATAATAAAGCAGAACTAAATGGCAATTCAATACTATGATATAATTATTGTTAAAATAATTTTATCTTAAACGTCGGAAATTCTGAACAGTTAAAAGCATATGTAATGTTTAAATTATCAAATTAAACGTACAAAAGTAAGAAAAAGTACTTTATAATTATTTCAGAAACAAAATTCTAATGAATGAATGAACACAATAAATTTAAACAAAAAGATACAAATAAAAAAAAAACAGAAATGGTAAGTTACAGTATTTACGAGAGATGATCCCCCTTCCAAAAAGAGTTTACAAGGCAAAGGAAAAATGCTGTATTAGTAATAGACAAAGGATACAAATGTAATTAAGAGACATATGTGATGGTCACTTCCTTACATAATCACCACACCTGTTGAGGTATTTATCTCACAGATGGACCAAATTTAACTCGTCTTGGTAATAATTAGGTCCCTGGCTATTGTGCTAGTTCTTGGCACTTGTTTGAACACCACCATCTGATATGAACATTGATTCGGATAGATGTTTCGTCAAAGCCGGGAAAAGATTCACTGGGCGCCAAATCGGGGCTGTATGGGGAACTCCACATTTTCAACCTAAACGTTTAAAACAGTCTCACAGCTAGTTTCAAAAGAACAACACTGCTTCGCCACCTGTTTTTTACTCATTTATTCGTCCCTCGTACATTTCAACGATTTAACTGTGAATATCCGAAGGTGATTCATTCGACATTTTTGGCCAATAGAAATCGTATCACAGCCTGCACCTCTTTTCTACACGTCTTGTCATTACTGTCGCTGTTTCAGGTCTCAGTACTAAAACTATCTGCTCAAACGATCGGCTTAGACAATTGGCGCGATCTGTATCCACTATGGGTAACAATATCCCCATTCACAATTTCTACTTTCCGAATACTGATGCTTGTAAACTTTTTTTGGATCATCCCTGGTACTTCTATAAGCACAACAGTAAATGATTTTAATGCTGCATGTTACTAGTATCTTCAGTAAATAGAACAATTTACTACAATTTTTTTATTATCGTTTTCATATAGAATTCCTTTGATTATTATGTTTTAAGCTACAATATACATGTATGCAAACAATATGAAGGCTATTACACACAAATTGCATGTATATATATTCAAACATACAGATAAAAGTTGACAAAAAATAAGGATTAAGATAAGACAGGATAATTTACCCAATCAGATACTTTCAACCATTTATCGTTAATTATAAACTCAATAATTACAAAATATTTGAACTATCATTAAAGAAAATAAGACTATACAAGTATTTAGAATTAATGAGACGACAACGACGGCTAATTGTATTAAGGTTAGTAAGTATAACTAATCTTTCCACCAAGACCATTAGAATAGTATTCACTATTATTTGTTCATAAGAAGTATTAAATTAGAATAAGTATGATTTAAAAATAAATAAGTAAAATACTAAATAAAGTTTAAAACACAAAGGTGTATTTCAAAAGTAATTAAAATGGCTAATAAAGCAAAAATAATTATTCGCGTATAACAGGAGATAGACAGATACATAACGATATATTATTATTTCTTTCACCATAGATTTTGTTGGATTATGTGGCCATGCAGATTCTAAATTCAAATGCTTTATATTATTGTTTATAAAGCTTGAAAACAGAATATTAAATCTTTAATATGGAATATATATTCGTACAGTAGACGAAAACAAAGTAATTTACATATATGTTCCACATAAAATAATTAAAATTTACTTTTAAGATGCTGAGTAAACATTTTCATTTGTAATAAATAAATAAATTTTACTTTAAATACAATTCAAAATATCAGTCCTTATTTATACAGTCTCTCGGATGGGAAAGTTCAACTTAAAGCCATTACTTTTACAGTCACTTCATCTTAACATTATTCGCACTTCTTTTTCTTTTTTTCTTTATTCTTACGCACTTCATAATCCAGGGTATTCTTTATTTTCTACCTGAAAGAAATAATGAATTGCATTATATACAAAATACACACGAGGCATAAAATAAACACAATGATGATATACACTCATTCTATGCATATATGCTGTATAAATAAACACGCACGGACATACAGAAACGGAGGATTGATCTAAGATATATATAATAAGCTTTCATCCACTATAGCATATAGGAGTGGAAATGCAAGATACCTGAAATAATAAACATTGCGGGGAAAAAGGTATAAATACCAAAGTTACATCTACACATTTTAGCACGGTCGCAGATGTCAACTACCGTTGTGGAGTTTTCTTTCATATGTAAAGCGTTGTCATAAAATAACGTTTTCTGTTTGGACATCTGAAGTCAAAACTAATGAACGGTTACAAAGTCAAATTTTGTATACAGACTGTGTAAGACATAAAGGGTTGTTTACCGCAACAAACACATAAATAAATAAAAACTATGGCAGTAATATTTTTTATACATGGAATATCAGTACATTGAAAATAAAGCAAGTGGGACAAGGGCCCTTAATGTTGACAAATAAAAGATTTTGAGAGAGCACATGTTTCGGACTTAATGACATTCATTTCAGTATGTTCATTATTTTATCACTGGAATATTAATGAAATCCGGCATAATCAATTACATTATTTCATTTGTGCATTTACAGACACATTTACGACGATCCAACAGAAGAAAAATCTCACCAATCGATGGTTTTTTTGTTGTTAATTAATCAATTGATCGATTAATTCGGAATCCATGTACACCTATATCTTTCAAAGTTAGTAGCATTTTTTTTCTTTCATTTCGGTCATTATTTTTACATGTATATGCTTCTAATCAGGAAAAGTTATTTTGTGGTCATCTTGTATATGTTATAATTGTAGTAAAGCAGCAGGAGAGATTTTCCCAAAACATCTTCGCATATTCTCTCATAAAAATGTTATCCCCTCACATCTTGCAGACCTTTGATGAGGCACAGAACGTCTTGTACGGCAGTGGCGTATAATAGTTACGAAATATTAATTTTTAGTGTGAATGCAGCATGTACTGAGTCTATCGGGGGATTCCAGAAGAGTTTTTTGGCGGTTAATCCCAAACATATGATTCATAATATCAGGAAAATGGATCTGAGTTAAGTTGAGTTTTTGATTCATCATATTTACATGTTTCTGAAAGTACAAACCAGTAGAAGGTCAAGTCCTAGCTGGATCTGGCTCAAAATCGGATATGTGTCTACACTATAGATATTAAACCTGTATACCAAATGTTATCCATCTAGCTCGTTTTTTAGTTATTGCGTTAACTTATATTCGGTCGGACAGACTTCCTAAAAATGGATTTTTCTCAAAATTTGATAGTAATCTACAAATTTGATACAAAGACCATATTTGATATAAAGACCAAATTTCATCCATCTAGCTTAAGGCATTTAGGAGTTGTTTCTGTCACAGACAGACATAATGTCAAAAAATGCGTTTATCGAACTTAGGGAGATTGAAAACTGGGAGATTAGCTCATAATCTGAAATTCTAATTTTCTTAACTATTACAATAATTTCTCTATCTTCAAATGCAAGAAAGTATTTTTTTAAAACAGAGGGGGTGAGGGATATAATTGAATTAATATTTTTTGTTGTTCATCTTAACAGTTAAGCAGAAACTGTCACCATAACGATGATTTTTACGATATATTTTTAATATTTGATCGTTAATCAGAGTGGCGCGCTCTCGGCACAGAAGCCAAAGACAAAAGGAGACAGTTACAAAGACGAAGTTAAGTTTCATGCATTCGCAGTGGGAATTAACTCGAAAAAAGAGATGCCTTGGCATTTTCTTCAGGTTTGTGAAGGTAACAATAAAAGTAGATAAATGCCAAATAGTTAAAGTGACGGCAGTTAGTTTTTGCGAAGACAGGGAAAAATTTAAATATGACTTTCATGTTAAAGTGTTTTTATCTTCAAATATAAATGGCGAAGGTAAGAGATAATTTTAAAAGAGAGTAAATATTAAACTTATCACATATTTACATAAATTATCACTGATTTGCACATGTTAGATTTGGTTATCTTTTCTTTATCCGATACAATGAACATGACTCGTTAAAGCTTAATACTGAACTATACATGACGATCTAAAGTGAACAATAAAGTAAAGATTTATTGGCATTTTAAGCCTGTATTGGAAATCTTATTTCACACACACACACATGCGCGCGCGCGCACGCACGCACATTCAAATGCATTTGCACAACATGTTCAGGCATTACACAGGCTAAGAAATAAAAAAGCTAAACTTCATAGAGTAAGGAATTGTGCCAAGCATAAACACTGAGAAGTAAAGTAAATATGATTAATTGAGTAATAAAATAAATAAATTTGTATCAAACGTGTCAGAGAAAGATATTAAAAATAATGTAGATTTATTGTATAAAAAAAAATTAACCGATCTCAAGATTGATAAAATTCTATTCCGCAAAAATGCATCATGTCTGCATGTTATACAAAGACAATGAAAATGTATTTTTGAAATTATAAATTAATAAATGAAAAATTATTTCAAAAGAATTCGATCGGTGAAAAATATCACATGACATTTCCACAAATATAAATAAAAAAATAAGTCAAACACTCAGCGAGTGAAAGCGGTTGGAATTTTGAATTAACAGTATAAGTTAATAAGAACGCATTTCCAAAATATGTTATATAAAGAAAATGAAAGTGTTTTTAAAAACTCCTTCTGAAGGAATAAGATAGTTAATGAAAAATTATTTCGAATAATTCAAAATGCACGCACATTTGCTTGCTCTTTGTAGACTAAAAGCTGTGCTTAAAACGTTATTGTACAAGTTTACTAAATTTCACTTCTTGTAATGCGTTAGATGATGATTAAAATGTGAAGTATGCATAAAGACTACAATTTTGCATGTTATATAACTAAAGTAAGTTAAATGAACTCTTTTTTCCGAGTTAAATTTACCATCCTAAGGAAGGGGGGGGGGAACACCAGAAACTTTTATGCTGAGTGGATATATTGACTGAATGATTAATAACATTAGCACTCTTTTTGAAGTTATATTAAGGCTACTACTAAATTTGTGAAACCACTGACAATAAATCAAAATAAAGCATAAAAAATTGGCATTACAAATCACTTCAGGTAAGAATAGTTAATAGTTATCTAAAGTTAAAATTTCATGCACGTTTCGCAAACGATTAAATGCATTATTATTCTTTTTATGGACCTTGCACGTGCAACAAATTTAAGAATTCCATTGAAAAAAAAAGGATAAATAGCAGTAAAGCTTTCTTTTCCAGAGTAACAAGAGAATACCTGAATTAATTTCATTCACAAATAAATACTGAAAAAAGAAAAAAAGAAATATATCAAAATATACTTGCAAAAAAAAAAATAATAATAATTCAACATTGCGCAATACAAGACACAAATCACACTCCTCGAGAAAATAATGAAATTTTTTTTTTCATACACGCCTAAATCGTATGCTATCGAAAGCGTCATAAATGAAATTGCAGAAAATTACAAGTTAATACTTACTATTATTGATTCAGTTTATCGCTGAAGGTAAGACACAGTCGCTATTCATTCTTAACCTTCTTATCATATAAGCGTGTTATGAGTAAGGGTTTATTGGTTAGAAGAGAAAACCCACGCCGGGAATGCAATACATCTAATCATTACTGATAACGAAACCTTCAACTAAAGAAATTGGATTTTTTTTTTCTCCCCTGGTGAGCCCTCTTTGACTTTCAGAGAGAGTTGGCCAAGGCCGGCCATTCCCTCCGCCACAGTTCTACCCCTTCAGGGTTATATTCTTTTCCTTTTTTTTTTTTTTTTTCTTTTTTCTTTTTTTTTTTTTCTTAAATTCTTTTCTGTTGCATCGCACACTTTCTCAAACCACTTGCCACCAAGAGTGAACACACTAACTTCGACCTCATACGCAAGGTCTCTTAGAAAATAAAGTGCGGCTTTATCGTATCAATTTGGGTACTCGTGGTGCTGTCGTTTGATTTCATTTGACACCTTGTCAAATTATTTAGAAAACAATGACGAGACCTCCACTTATTTATAAACATGTGCGCCAAAAAAAAAAAAATGTGGCCCAGAAAGTACAAAGGAAGTTAAGAAATTGCACCTTTTCCGAGGTTTTCTCGAGTGGGAGGTTTAATTTAATTAAATATGGATTAATTTCGAAATTCGTTATTTATTAATGTGCGTAAAACAATTTATTAGCTTAAAATAAAATTTTCAAAAACGAAATATTATTTATATATATATCAAACAATTTCAAAAATATAACCAATTTCCCAAACAAGAGGGAAAAAATATTTAGAATGACGCATTGGCTTTCTATAAAGATAGTTTTCGATGTTTTCCAGTTTAGTTTGAAAAAGACTGTTTTTCTTTTTTAGAAGCACGCAAGTTTTCACCGTAGTGCATCACTAATGAAGTACTCGCGTGAAGTTAAAGTGCGTGTGATGATTTCGAGAGGATGTAGTTAACAATATTAAACACAATAATTTTTCACTGAATTCACTTGATAACAGTGGATTTCGAGTTTATTCTAGCGAGGTTTCCGATTATTTATTCAGTAATTAAGTTGTTTAAGATCAGAAAGAATTGTTCCGATTTATCGCTTTAGTCAGGGAAGGAGATGCCCTTGAACGTGGAAAGCAAACAGTAAAACATTTTCTTTCAGTGAAGTGAGGCAGTTATACAATGTATCAGCCTGATGGTGCGTTAATCTTTTTAAAAAGGGCAAACATTACGAAGTTTGTAGTTCGTTTGTAAGGACCAAAGTAAAATATTTCATTTGAACTGCAATCATAATTAAGAGTTACATTCTAATTCAAAAACCTCTTAATGCAAGAAGATGCGATTCAATTAATAAATTAAAATACTTTTATTAATTATGACTTAAGGGTTCATAATTTTCTTAAAAGCCCATTAATTATACTTAAATTTTTCTAAAATTATAATGCAGGAAAATACAATTCGCGGGCAGTTCTGAAGGTAATAATTTTGATTACTATGTATAGACATAAATTAATATTACGTTTACAAGATTTAAAAACCATGATGCATTTAATGTTCGAAAGCTTTTATATCCTTCTAAAAACCTATTTCACAGTGAGAAAATAAGCAGAGAAAATTAAAAAATCTAATCAACTAATTTAAAATTAATTAATTTATTATTACACACTTATATATAATTTTAAAGAAATTTTTCATTGCATTTAAATTGTATTTTTGTTAGTTAAGTTCTAAAAGTTAAACAGTAAATACGGAAAGTTTAAAATTTCTTATACTCAAATAAATATTAATTCATAAAATGGACTCAAAACACTAGCAGCTCTTGGATCAAAACAGAAAGAAGAAAACAAAGAGAAAATTTTATTAGAAATATATATACAAAATAAAAGAAAATGCATTGTACATAAAAGATGCATGTACAAAAATGTTGCCATTCAAATAGCGATCATAGAATGATTTTTTAACCTTATTATTATCAATAAGTTTCAGAGAAACAAATGCTTGTCAACGATTTTAAAACTCAAGGACTGGGGAAAAAATGTCAAGTTATGCAATCCATACTTAAATCACCGACTATAATAGAACGATTGGTTTCATTTAACATTAATCTGATGATCTCTACACTTCCTTTCTATCAAAATAAGGGATTTGTCACTAAATTGATAAATATCATAACTGAACATTGACTATAAGGTCAAAATTCGGGATCTACGAATGTGACGGGGTCATTAGTAGACTATTAGCATCTTTAAGTCTCTCTTTTCAAATATTCTCACAACTCTCTATTCGTACTCAAAGTAGTTTTTGATTACATTCTAATATAACATTTCTTTATCTTAAATAATAGTAATACAGTGAGCGGCAGGTAAAGAAGAAATTGTCTTTTCCTAATAGCAGGTGAACATCCTTTAAATTCTCATGCAAGACTTGCGTCGAATTGATGGGTGTGAAGATGGTAAGGTAAAGGCAATGACTCGACTGTAATGTCATTCAAAAAGTTGAATAATCGCAGCTAGTTCTCATACTCTATTTGAAAGATTCCATTTCTTCGAGCAATCTGACTATCAACATATATGCGATATTCAGTATATTTTATTTTTTCATAAAATATACTGAATATTGGTTGAGCAATAGTACTTTTCATAGTAATTAAATTTAGAGAAAAAAAATTGAATTTGTAAGAGAGAATGTCCATAAGATAAAATGAAAGTTATATTATCAAGAGTACAAATATATAATAATATTAATAATAATAACCTTCAAACAAACTACAGCCAAGAGGAATATAAAAATTCATATTGAGCAAAGACTTTGTCAAATATACGAGTAGAATTTTCGATAATATATGAATATAAAGAAAGGCAACATGTTGGATTGATGTTTCAAATAGTTTCACAGATGATAAAACACAACAGATGCAATATTAATAATATCAAAATAATAATATGGCAAAAGTAGAAAATAATAAATATTAATATTATAATTTTTCAATTTTATATTCACATGAGAACGGTATAAAAAAACTGCATTTTTCAGAAGAATAGATTTTGTTCAAAATTTGAACAAAATCCATAAACTTTCTATAAAGTCTATGTATCAGATTTTATTTGTCTAGTTCACAGCCTTTTTAAATTACCGTGTTCACAGAAAAAATGTGATTTTCAGACTCAAGAGAAGCCTACCACGTAGAGACTTGCCAAAATCTAGAGGTCGAATGTTTTGACGATTATCATCTTGTGTTCGTAACTTCTTATCGTATACTTCGTACAGAAAAAAATTAAACTTTATAACTTTTTTTTTCACATTCTATTTTAAAATCAACATTATAAAAAGAAAAACCTTCGTCAAATGTCAAGTTAAAATATTAGATAATTAACTTCAAATGAAATCATTCAAAAATGTTGAAAACGATCAGTTTGTGAAAACCTGCAATAATTTTTTGTATAAATCTAATACAATCACTTAATCTAGATTAAAAAGAAAAACTGAAGCTAAGGTATGAAATCATATCTCAAAAGATGATACGGATATTTAAAAGAAAAAAAATCTCTAAATCAGATATTATATAATGCCGTTATTCAGGTGTGAAAATATTTTTATTGTTTTATATATTTTATCATATCACAGCGTCAGATAACGGCTACACTCCCAACTTATTTTTACTGCCTTATCAAGACAAAGGAGGAACCTTCACAACTGGGTCATTCGAAACCTAGAGCCGAAATTAAAATTTGATAAAAAGTTTTCTTCCTGTTCCTTTCGATTTGTCGCTCCACTAGTATGAATGAAAGCATCGCTTTGGATCTATCAAACTTATTTTGCTTTATTTGTTTTAAGATATAATTAAAGCATGAGTTTTGTTTTGTCTTAAAATTCAGATAAATTTCTGTTTGAGTATGCATACCAATAGACAACATTTAAAATAATCACACAATATTGCAAAAAAATTGGAAGCAGTAAAATATAAATATTCTACAGCAAAGAATAAATAATGCTTAGTTCTGCAAGCGAAATTGCAGTTAAAGCTCTAATTAACGAAGTCACGTCCTTCCACGTAAAATCTTCATCAATTAAAAAAAAGTAAAATCGAAGTTTATAAATTTTGATTTTGAGAATAAACGAAATAAATATAATATAAATAATCGAAACTTGGAAAACACATGGCCTAAATTATACGAAAATTTGCAATCCTGCTTTGTGCAGGTATATGATAAAGAACACATTTTCTTAACATTTTTTAAACTTTTATAAACACATAGTTGGTAATATCTTATTTAAACTGCAATCCGCTTCGTATTGCATCAAACGCTGTTGACATTTGTTCTCGTGAAAGTTAAAAAAAAAATAACATCTTCATTATCAACTCCATCATTAATTATAGTGTCTTCATTACATTTCATGAATCTTCGCAATTCGTTATACTCGGGAGGACATGCAGCAATCCCAATTTTTTCAACGTTTCATAAATTTGGAGAAAATTAAAACAGCTCTTAATTTTCTTCCTTAACAGCTCACATAACTTTTAAATTTTTATGCAAGCCAATTTAGTTGATTTTGTTGGAATTTTAACAATGAAAAGCTGCTATCATTTAAAAAAAAGAAAGAAAGGAAGAAAGGGAAAGAATGTAAACCTTAGACATTCATACTACAAAATTAACTTTCGTAAGAAGAAGAGTAATAAATATGATATGAATGTTGCAAACCAAAATTCTGTCGAACATTGTGTTATCGTTGAATTAAATTTCGATGAATGAAGATTCTACGAAATGTAGCATATTAAAAATGTGTAACATACTATAAATGTGAGAAGGAGAAGGGAAAAAAAAAAAAGCGAGCCTATATACTAATTTTTTACTCGTCAGCTCAGTTAACAAAAATGCACTTTTCTGATGTTAGAACATTTTGCAAAATTGTGCATTAAAATGAACAAATATAAAATCCAAAATTAATTACAACATAATAAACTTAGATGTTTTTTATGAAATGACACTTGTAAATAAATGTGATTAATCTAGGTAATTTAAAACCATTAAAATACCATCTAGTTTAATTATATTACATATCTTTTAAAAACCAAATAACTCCAATTAAACAAAATTCCACATCCCTCTATTATTGGTTTTTTTTTTTAAATGATAAATAACACTAAAATAGTCCTCCAAATTTACATATCGCCTTTGTGATTTTTCCCATTAGATGTGAACAACTTACATGACATCTGATGATGACATCCCAAAGGCAACACGTTGATGTCACCTCAAATACCGATCGTCTTGGCAATGGCACCATATTAATGCCAGAGGGCATGAACGAGTAAATACTAAGAAAATACAAATTATAGTAATTGTGAAATTTCAAAAAAAAAAAAAAAATCAATAATACAACAAAAGTTCCGTACATATCTATCATCAAAAGATAGAATTAGAAACCTATTTAAAATTAGGTACAAAAGCACGAGAGCTTATACAGGCATTCCTGACATTCAAGAAGAGACTTTGTTTGGGGTTTTATGGCGCAAGAACCATATCTGATTATACTGCGCCAAGCAAATGGTAAAATGAAAGCAAAATATTAAAGGCAATAGAATATAAAATCTATGATATCAATATAAAATGTATAAAATATAAAACTTCAAAAATTTTTAAGTGAAATTACAATATTAACAAAGGTGTTGTGAAATGAAGATGTAAGACGAAACAATGAACAGCACAAAAGGTAAAAAGTGCAAAATGCAAATATAAAAATGAATGGCTTTTAAAAAATTAAAAATATTTGGGTGGAATTTTTCACCCACCAAGTCCTGCAAAGTAGCTCATGATATATGAAAATAATACATACGTTCAAGGTTAAATACAGGGCATTCATGATTGAATGCCCTGTATTTAAGTAAAATAATTTGTAACACGTTTTGATAAACATGTTTTTTACTAAAATCAACATGGCAGGTAGGATACATTGGTGTCCTCTCACCAAAAATGAGATGTCTATAAGTGTATCTAGTGTGACCTACACGGAGACGAGTCAGATTGACATCCATCTCTCGTATAGGAAGAGCAGGCCAAGAACCAATGATAGGCTTCACGGAGTGTAACTTATTATAGATCTGTAGATCCCGTGCCGCTTGCCAAGAGGAATTTATGTGAATGGAGAATCTCACCTTAATGTCCCAAAAGGGCAGTCAAGTTCTCGCAAAAACCAACGCAGATATCGCAAACGAGTCTGCTTTTTCATTACCTGAAATGCCTACATGGCTCTGGACCCAACAAAATGTAATGTTAAAACCATCATTTTTCAATGAGCGTAAAATGATTAAAATGCGGTTAGCAATTAGGTGTATCGAGTTCTTATAGTTAGACAGTATTTCCAAAGCACGCATGCTATCGGAATAAATAATGAACTTACGCTGAGACAAAGATGAGATTTTCTGGAGTGCCCAGAAATTTGCCATCAACTCAGCAGTGAAAACAGAGCAGCAATTATGAAGACGGTGTAGGAAGGTGAAGAGTGCTCGGAATAGAACCCGGGACCTTTGGGTTTGAAGGCCAGTAACATACCACAGGGCAAACGCATGTTTATGTCCCGTAGATGTTATCTGTCTTATTAAGATATCACCATAACGGTGGCTCAGTGTATCAGAAGGCAGTATAATACCACAACCAACATGTCCAACTGATATTGAGCCATCCGTGAAAATTGTATCAAAAGAAGAATACTGATAGCGATAAAGCAAAAAGAGCAGGTGAAAAACCACAATGGTTTTAGACGACTTGTCGAAACCAGTGAAGGGATTCAAAAAGGAAAATTGAGGGATATCCCAAGGTGGGAGGATAAATAGGTCGTTAACTTCGATTCTTACGTCCTGAGTCCCAAGTCACGCAATATGATTTTGATTCTCTCGTAAAATGGCAAAATGCAAGCGGGACGGGCATCATAAAGTCTACGGAGAGCAACTTGAAGCTTCCAATGACAAATGGGATGATGAGGCACAGACTGGGTGCAGAAATAAAATAGAACTGATAATTTTTTACGCCTCAAATCAAGAGGCAGCTGGTGACAAAGGACATACAGACTCTCAATTGGAGAAGTACGAAATGCCCCGGAGCAGATCCTCAGAGCAGTGTGGTGGACAGTGTCAAGGCACCGCAAAACTGAAGAGCGTACAGAATCATATACCATGCAACCATAGTCAATCCGGGAGAGGATAATTGCCTGATAAATACGGAGTAGGGAGGTTCGATCAGCTCCCCCCCATGATGTTCTGGAAAGCACCTTTAATATATTTAACGTTTTCCCGCACTTCTTCCGCAGATTCAAAATATGCGGAAGAAAGGTAAGTTTTCTATCGAATATCACTCCCCAAAACAGCACTTCGCTCACCACAGGAATAAGTACATTTTAAATATAAATATTTGGATCCGGATGAATTATTTGCTTTCGGCAGAAGTGAATACACCTACTCTTCTCGGAAGAGATTGCGTGTCCATTATTGTTGCACCAAGTTACTTTACCACTTTATTAACTGCATTCTGTAATTGACGCCAAATAAGATTTATGCTGCTGCCTAGGCATGAGATCTGAAGATTATCAACATAAAGAGTTCCATGAACAGATCATGGTAAAACAGTTAAAACTTGACTCAAATGAACTATAAAAAGTGTAACACTGAGGACACTTCCTTGTGGAACTCTCTCAGTTTGAATAAAAGAATCAGAATAAAAATTACCAACTCTAACATAAAATATTCGATGAGATAAAGTTATGTAAAAAGATTGGCAGGTTTCTCCCAAAATCAAATTTAAACAACATAGAAAGTATGCCATATCACCATGCACGGTCGTACGCTTTCTCAATACAGAAGGATATTGAAAGAAGATGATTCCTCCTAACAATTGTGTTACGTATCTGTGTTTCCACTAAAACGAGGTTATCAAAAGTCGACCTACCTCTGCAAAAACCACTCTGCAACGGGGAGATGTATCCTTGTCTCTCCAATTCGTACATAAGGCGGACATTGACCATGCGCTCAAAGGTTTTGCAAAGACAATTCGTTAGTGCGATCAGTCTGTAATTCAGAGGTTCGGAAGGATCTTTGCCAGGTTTTAAGATAGGAATTACAGTAGCTTCGTGCCACTGAGCGGGGTAAGTATGTTCAGTCCAAACTCTGTTGAATAGCAATAACAGATTGGAAAGCGAAATTGAATTTAAATGGGGGAGCATGCTATACGTAATTCCATCTGGCCCGGGACTGGTACCGTGGGTCTTTGATAATGCTACTTATAATTCATACATACTAAACTTACAGTTGTAAGGAGAGGTATTTCGGTCATTAAAGCGCAAAGGCAACCGTTCCGCACGATTCTTAATCGCCCTAAAAACAGGACTGTAAGAATTGGTAGATTAAACTTGAGCAAATGCTTGACCAAGAATATTTGCTATGTCTAATGGGGCGAAATGTTTCATGTTTCCTGTATTTAAAATAGGAATAGTGAATTCATTATATATACTATTAGCAGCCTTTACCTTCTTCTACAAGGATTTACTGGTAGTATTTGATGCGAAAGAAGAAACAAAACTAATCCACGATTCCCTCTGACATCGACAACGAGTATAACGTGCAATGGCTGGCTCTTTTAAAAGCTACTAGGTTCTCTGTCGTAGGGTACTTTCGAAATCAATTCCTAAGTCTTTGTTGGTTCTTATAACTGTCACGACAGGCCTCGTTCCACCAAGGTTTACAAAATTTTCGGGGGTGTAGGGAGGACTTTGGAATATAGATGTTTGTAACATCTAAAATGCTTTCAACGGTGAGACGCATTGCTTCCGTAATGCTTGCAGTACTGACCATAGATTCAGTGATCACTGCCAGCTGCCTAAAAGCAGTACAATCTGCCCGCTGGAATAGGAAAAGCGTAGAACAGAAAGTCGCACCGCTACTATCAGCATAGGAGACAATAATAGGAAAATGGTCACTATATAATAGATTGTTACTAACCGCAAAGGTTAGTAATGGCAAAAGTTCAGGAGAACATATGGCCAAATCTAGACAATGGAAAGTACGTGTGTGCTCATGGAAATATGTCTTTTCATCGTTGTTGAGCAAGCAGAGACAGTTATTACAGACACACAGTTCAATCTGCTGCCCACGAGAATCTGTACTGTTTGAACCCCATAAAGTACTATGGTCGTTGAGATCGCCAAGTCCGATAAAAGGCGAAGGAAGGTGGTCCACTAAATTATACAGTTCTCGTTGACAAATGAAATCATTTAGCGGATGATAAATACAGCAGACTGTGACCAGTGCTTGTATATAAGCTTGCACAGCCACAGCCTGAAGAGAGGTATGCAAATTCAGAGGTGTGCTCGGATACAAATTGGATGTGAAGATACAGACAACACCAGAACCATGTGAATTGGTGCCTGCATCTTTCCGGACACAGTTATATCCACGCAATTTAATAGGAATGTCGGATGCCAAGAATGTTTCTTGAACACCAAAAACAGATGGGATGAAATTTGTTTAAAATAGATTTATCTTCATAAAGTTTGGAACGAATACCATGACAATTCCAAGAGAGGAAGATACCCATTAAGCGGCGGGTTTAGAAGAGAAATAAGAAGAGGCAATTGTTGGAGTTGCCAGATTTTCGCAACTCATTTCAAGCTCAGATTCATCCTAACATGAAGACTTTGGCTGTCTATGAGAAGCAGCCTCGGGTATCTCGGGATCTTGACACCCGTACGCACCTAAAGGAGGTGAGCCCCTGATTGGTTTAAGAAGAGAGAGAGAACTTAAAAATATTACAAAAAATATTCCATTGTAAAACGGTAAATTTTGCATAATTTGTGGACATTTTAAAAGTAATATATTTAAAAGAACGACGTGATTTAAATAAAAATCTTGAATACAAGATTAGGTTCAGATTGTTTAAAAATCTCAAATATACAAACTAAATAAAAGTTTTAAAAAACTGATAAGTTAAAAAGATACTAGCCCATTATATTTGAATTATTCTAAATATTTTAATTTGAGTATTTTAAAGTCTAATAACTTTAAATTGTCAAAATATTTGCCGTAAAATTTTTTAAATATTGCATTTCGTTGAATTATATTATTAAAGGCGACATTTTCATTTTTACAGTAAATCTCAGATAAACAAAGAATGTTTGAAAATGCACTGTACTGGAAGTAACAATAATTTTCTGTATGTATCGCAGCGTGTCTAGATAAATAATGAATACCTCTTGCAACGTAGTTGCTCTTAAACCAGCAATTTGAATAGAAATAAAGCGAAAGTAAACAAAATGCTATGAAATTATTTCTACTTGTCGTTCATATACCATTTATTATCTTAATAGACGTCTGGAAACTTTGAAAGATATTTCGATTACCAGTGTGATTTTTGTTTACTTCTGTGCACCTAATTTGCCTATTCATTCTATATGCATTTATTTGAAACACCTTTTATATAATTAATACAACTTTTTCTCTTATCTACATATTTTCTACTCCTCCTTCGTAATTAATTAAGTCTTTCAAGTATACTCAACGATGTACGAAGATTCTTTTCTGGCGCATAGAAACTCAAAATTGAGTCACTGATTTCACGCGGATTCAAATGTAATATTCGTTGCCACAATCACATCGATTATATAACCAAATATTTTATTATATATAATGATGGACTTCCAACTAGGAAATTGATACCCCCCCCCCCGAACAGAGTTAGGATTGCAGGCAAGTCAATTAAATAATATTAGTTGCAAAATAAATAAATTTGTAAAAGATATTAATTCCATTAATTATATAACATTAGGAATCCAGTGTGCATATCACAGTGTCTACATATAATTATAAAGCAAACTAAAGAAATTTAGTACTTTTTTAATGTTATTTTAGTTTGAATTAATTATTTCTTTATAATCTCACTATAATAATTAACTGCTTTTATTTGTAAGTAAATAAATTATTAAATAACAATGAAACTTAATTTATCAAGAATTTGATCATTGTAGTCATATTTTTCTGATAATTATTTAAAAAAACAAACATATTTTTCCACAATCACTAAAACAAATTAATATTTTGATTAAGTTTTATATATGATATATGTTGAAGTTCTTTGAAATGTGAAAGTGATGTTATTAGTTATTGTATATTAGTTATTGATAGCTGACTAGTTATTATATGAGGGTCCTTATAGTATGCACTTCCTGGGGTCACGAAATGAATTCAGTATTAAATAGACAAATCAAATTAGAAACACATAGATTAAAATAATAATAAGCTGTACAAATTTTAGAAACATTTATAAAAATCTTTTCAAGTTCTTTGAAAGCCTTTCAACAATTCATTCCTCGCAATATAGGCACTGAAGCGTAAAATAAATCTAAATATAATTCTTCCTCTTGGATTCTAAATGATGATCTTCAGTTACGCGCTCATTTAGTTTATCGGCATGTCTCACATGCGGGAAATGTCACATTCATAATAGAGCTTAATGAAAACATGTGTCGCATCCCGAATCAAGATCATAACAAATTGGTCAGTAAAAAATGGAAACAAACGCGGAAATGGCTTAGCACGTTGCCGGCCATGTGGAAAGGCGACTGTTAACATTTTTTCTTCATTCAAGTGGAAAATTATTATGTATCAGTGTGAGTCAGTGGTAATTTGACACTATAAATTTTCAATAATTCATTAATAATTACACTTTACGATTATCCTTTCAAAGCTTTTCTCTGCAATCTTCGAAGAGCCTTCATGCCCACCAAAAGCATTCAATGCATAACACCCAAAGTCGATTTATGTGATTGTTCAATGTGTTAAGCATAACAAAGCACCAATTTCGAAGGGAAAGCTATTAAACATATAGCCAGTTTCACTTAAAACACTGAGAGTAAGAAATTTTGAGAAAAAATATGTAGGTGTTCAGTATGTTAAAGGTCATTAAAATCCCAGTTTTGCAATATGGACTTTTAAAAATATAGCCTATTTTCTTTATTTGTGGCATAACTGGAGTAAGAAACTTTGGCCCAATTAAACGAATTTAATATAAAATGAAACAATAAATAACCTTACTTCGCTATTTTAATTAATTGAGAACAGAAATTTTGTTATTAGTATATACCATGCCCACTGATTGTAGAAAATCACTGATCTAAGATATGTTTTCTTTCAATATATAAGAAAGTTAAAAAAGTTTGGAAAGTTACTGATTGTCTTTTTTGTATTTGTCGTTCCCAGGGAAATGATTTTTTCGCTGTGAAATCAGACATTATTGATTACTACAAGTCAAGCCAACTAAGCGATGGCATTCTAAAATCGATCGTCAATACGAAAAACCGGCCAGAATTGTCGCAGCGTGGACTAGAAGATGGCATGTCCAATTCGTCCAAATTACAGGAAGATTCTCAGAGAAAACAAGGTGGAGTTTTGGAATCAAGAATATCTCATTTCAAATAAAGGGAGCTTAACAAAGAAAAATTTCCCATCCCTTGATAAGAGACTATCATGCCATCATTTTTATTCTAATTGCAGAATAACTCAATTTCTCACTGGTCGTGGTAACTTTAAAAACTATCTGTATAAATTTAATTTGTCTCCAACATCTACCTGTGATTGTAATATTGGTGGCAAGGAAAATGCTGAACAAGTGCACCTTCTCCTTCTAACTGTTCCAAGTTTGCCGAAGCCCAACAGAACCTAACACTGGCTCTCCAGGCCATTTATATAAATTGGCCTCCAGATTTTCATAAACTTGTTTCAACCAGAAATGGTTTTGAAAATTTTTGTAAATTTATTATTGACACCTGTAATCCTTCATAACTTAAATTTTATTCTTTTCTTTTGTTATGGGTTGAATACTTACTTTGTGGTGCACGGGGATTTTATAAATGTTACAGTAAAAAAACCCATCCTAATTTTTTTTAACTCCATTTCTAACGCGTTATTCGAAATGGGCACTCACCGTGGAAATTTGAGATAAGCTGGCTTGAAGTGTTTGTGATTGGCCAATCAAAACGAATGGGTTTTTTAAAAATATAACAATACAAATTTTCACTATTCAACAAGGGATGCCTAGAGTGATCGGGAAGGCAGGTTTAAGACAAGAGAAATAGATTTTTGTACATTAGCTATCTTTACAAGCATATAGTTAAATAGCTGGCGTTTCAATTATACTCAGAAAAGCAATCTATTTTAAAATCCAAAGTTCTTACTTTGCGTTTTGGCAAGAGCTCCAAATTCAGCAAAAAAAACAAGTTTATTTGTACACCAAACACGTGAAACTGTGTAGCAATAATATATGATAAAACTTATTATTTCTTTTACGGATAGCGAAAAATCGGACTAGCAAAGTCTGATACATTGTCTAAATAAATATAGTATAACAGCAAGCTTAGTCGTGACATAAGTTAATTGTGATTACAGAACTGGGCAGATCATATTGAAACCTTATTTATTAACATCGGCAAATTTTTCAAGCTGAAGGAAATTTGCCCAGATTTAATTTTTTGTCCCAAGAATTTAACTTATGTATTAGTATGGCTTTTATTCAGATTTGATTCGAATAAGTGACTGTCTCTATTAGCCGATGGATCAAATAATCGTAGTTCAATATAACACCTGTACAAGAATTATGAAATAAAGTCTGATTTTGGGCTGAAAATTTTTCGCGAAATAATAGATATTTAACTCCACTAAAATAAAAATAACATACCTCAACATCTTTGCTTGAGGGGAAACAAGTGGTTAGTTCATATAACATCAGATCTTTTATTGAAATAATCATGTCAAGATTTTGCCTATGAATGAAATTAATAAAATCGAATAACTAAATATCCTAAAATTGCTCAAGTAATAACATAAGGAAAGATAAAAATGAAGAGTGAGGTTAATATTTTCAAGAGGTCCGAAAGATATGAGAATTCAGGGGTAGTTTTGGAGCTTAATTTAGCGACGTTTCGAAAATTTCTAAAATGTTGTTAATTAACATTTTAATTTGTTATTAATTAACTATGAAATTAATTTCTAAATGTTATTTATTCTTGATTCGTATCATTAATAATAGTACAAATAGTACATGGTTGAGTTCCCAAGGAAATTAATAACAGTAGCAACTTATAACGGAACACGCAATTAAGAAAAAACTAAAATTATTTCTACATGTTTTTCAAACAAAACGTATTCTATTAAATTTCAATACCATTATTTATTGAACCTTATAAGATTTTATTAATTTAATCTTCAAATTTTACTAAACATGTGTTATAGTATAATACATGTGTGATTATCATTTAACTTCTAACTGTAATATAACATAAAAATTATTACTTTTCACCAGCCTTTTTGCATTGTTCTTATAGTAATTCGCAGGTGACCTTCGACCTCATACGAATGTATTTACTAAAAGGAAAGAAAGTATGAAAGGAAGAACGGAGTCGGTAAATAATAATAGATTTGTAATCAGCTTGAATGTGTTGAATATAGTGCATAATTTTAGCATATCTCATTTCTGATATTCGATCACATTTTCTGGATATATTAATTCTCAAAGATCATAATTTGATCACCTATCTGTTTAAAAATTTTACAACTTGACCCTAAATAGATACATTTTGTTTTTTATAACTTTATTAAACCATGTATTTATATTTTCACTTTACGTTTTTATCACAAAGAAATTGGAATTAAAAATGCTATCAAACTCATAGTGATCCGCATCACCAATATTTCAACAAAAACAAATGGGAAACTACAAAACTGAGAAATATGAAATCGATTAAGATAAGCAATTGAAGAGCCATATCCGGTGATATAGTTCATCAATATATTACTCAGGATAGGAATTTCAAGACTAGGAATTAATATATATTCTTTAACGCACTGTTCAGGTTCAAAGTAAAAAAAAAAAAAAAAGCCGCCACTTTATTAATTTGTTTATTAACTGAATTTACCAGTCTCTTTCACTAATTTTGTAAAGCGTTTGCCCCATTATTAGTAACTGTATTATTAGCTACTTTTGCAAAGCGTTTGTTACATTATTAGTGAATACATTCTTAGCTAATTTTACAAAGGGTTTGCTACATTATTGCAAGTGTGCAGAATACAATTTCCCTCAAGATAAATCGACGATGTCACGAGCCAAATAAATAAATATTTTAAATATTTACAATGAAATTTGATTTTGGTTTGGAGCTATCAGATGAAACAAGTTGTACTCATTGTTTAAACACAATGAAAAGGTCATAAAATGAATATGAGATGCAAAAATATAAGTTGATAAAAAAATTTAAATAATGCCTACAGTTGCGAATGACCAAAATGATTACTAAAAAAAGTAATACAGTCTTAACAATACTCAAAAGTGATACTTACTATTTTACTAAAAAATATCGGCATGCTGCAGGCGTTTTTATGAACAAAAGATGTTCTCTAGTGTGTCCTGTCGAGACACCTAAAAATTTCACGAATGATATAAAAGAAATTTTAAACCTGACTAAGTAAGTCAAAATTTTAAAAATATTAGCATCACAATGAAATATTAGCATAAATTTTTAAAAATAAACAAGCACACGCACGTATCGTTCCTGACTTAAACAAAGAAAACGTATCATATCTATTTTATTGTACAAAGTGATTAATGTAGGTTGTGTTAAATTTTGTGAAAATGACACGAACTGACGTGAATTTTGCTTAAAATGTTAATAATGAAGATCTGATTGCACTCGCAAGTCTTCTAAAGAAATTGATTAGTTAAAATATTCGGTTTAAAAATTATTAATTAATTTATTGAGTTTTCAATCAAAAAAAATTTAGAGCATGATTTATTTACATACTGTTGATTCTCATATAACACACTCCCTTAAAATGTGAATTTTACAATACGAAGTAAAATATAACACTATAAACAATTATGTATAAAGCGGACGATAAACTTTTGACATTTTTTAAAGAAAAGCTCATACATACACAATATATACAAATAAAACAATTACTTATTATTGTTATTATCTGAACAATGAAGATGACAAAACAAGTCTCACGAGAAATACGCGGAGTTACAAATTAGAGACAAGTTTGAATTAGCATAAATGAGTCCAATAATGCATGCCTTATGTAACTCGATTTCTTACAAAGCAAAACGTGTCGCATGAGTTGAAAGACAATTCACTGTAATATCAGAAAATAATAACGTACTAATTAGTATATTACTGGTCGAATATTTTCTATAGAAACTAACAAATTCTCTTCATACAAATTTATAGTTTTGATTAAATATCCATTATTTTGAAAACTTCCATAAAAGAAATGAACATGAAACACAAATTATTAAATACTAAAAATAAGACCTTTTTAGAATTGATTTACCTCAATTATATCGTCTGAAAGATTATTTTAATCCAATTATGCATGTCCTATGTAACGTGATTCTTACAATGCAAAATGTGTCACATGAGGTGAAAGATAATTCACAGTAATATTAGAAAATAATACCATATTGCCTAGTCTATTAATGACCGCATATGTTCTATGAAAACTAACATACTAACTTCATGCAAGATTACAGTTTTAATTAAATACCTAATATTTTGAAATGATCCCAAAAAGAAATGAACACGAAGCAAAAATTATTAGATATTAAGAAGAAAACCCTTTCATTGTTAATTCATCTCAACTATATCCTCTGAAAGGTTCATTTTTTCAGAACAGTCTATCTTTAGAGACAGTTAGAAAATCCTCTACGACCGACATTAATTTTATTTCATTACTTTTAAAACATAGCTTACAAAATTCGATGGATAAAGCATTTTCCTACTAGAAATTAAACTCTTTCCAACTATAAAAATAAGATATGCGGTGGGTTGATAAAGTGAGCGAACTCGATGGCTCTCTAGCTCCAAACATTAATAATTTTAAAAGCAACATCCAAATACAATTACTTAAAAAATAGAAAAGCCAAGTTACTTTTAAAAGTGTCATAAAAAGAAAATCTCAGTCAAAATTTGATATATTTCCTTAATTCATTGTCTCCTTGGTTTCCATGCATAAATTTAAAAACCGCAAACAAGCTTTTTAAAAGTAATGTGAAGTATTGAAAAAATTAGAATAAATAAAAATATATACGATTTCTCGAATATATAATTGATGCATTGAAAAAAAAAAATTGGAATTCCTCCAGATATCAGAATGCTAACATACATAAATAAATAAAAAATAAAAATAAATGAAATCTACTATTGCAAATTTGAAGTTATCATGTGAGAACATTATTATTTTTTAAAGTTATTACTATTATGATTAAGCAGTTTAAACCGGTTTGAAACAATCACGAGACTTTTCTACCGATTTTGAGATGAAAAAAACATCGTGTTTCTAAATATCGACTTCATATAATGAATATATCGAATTCATATAATGAATAATTTGGAAATCAAGTTATAACTTTAATTGGCGATAAATCGCCAAATGTGACAACATTCTGCATTAATTTCTAACAGCCCTATTTTAATTAGTTGAAATAATTCCTGAACCAACAATTTTTATCGATTAAACAAACAATATTTAAGCTTGTTTGGTTTATTTTTAAAAAACGTTGCGCAAGTTAGGCAATAACACTGTGATTTCCAAGTAAAAATTAATTGTTGACTAACTAAACAGCAGACGATAGATAATTCAAAAGCTAAATAGGGAAAGCCGATTTTAAAATAAAACTGTGACAGCAGACGATAGATAATTTAGAGGCTATATTGTGAAAGCCGACTCCAAAATAAAAAAGGCGTAAATAATCAATTTGTTTGCCTACGGATTTTGTGGCTTCAACAATTTGTTGCCTACGCATTTTAAGGCTTCAAAAATTTGCTGCTTACGCCTTCTGAGGCTTCAACAATTTGCTTCATTCGCATTTTGAGGCTTAAAGCTATACAGAGAATGCCGACTCCAAATTAAAACTACAACAGCAGACGATAGATGATTCAAAAACTATACACTCCAAAATAAAAAAATAAAAAGGATAAATCGCAATTTGTTGCCTTCGCATTTAGAGGCTCCAAAAACCTCAAAGGAAAAACACATCATGTTCTCATATGATAAAAAAAAAAAGCACAAAGCTGTCAGATAAACGCAAGCAAAATTTGTTCGTAAATAAGTACTTTGAAACGTTCCGATGCGCAAATACATAAAGCAAATAATATGCATAAAACATGTAAAAACAGGCAAAACAAGCAATTATGCCGTAAATTGATACACACAAATAAATATACGAACTCTGACAATTCCCGGTGAATCAAACTCAGATTTTGACCTCACTTCCTTCATGTGAATTTCATGATGCTTCCCTTTCTTACGTTATTATTATGTAACAACATCATTTCCGGAAGCAAAGCTCGCCTTCATATTGTTTATGGAAAAAATGGTACATTTTTTTTTCAATGTATTGATCTTACATTCGAAACGGAAGTGGTACTTCATTCCTTTTATGGACTTTCTGGTCGATTCAGAATTTTCACTTTCATATGCACATTCTTTCAATTCTTGGAAAGATCAGAATCTATCTATAGCTTACAAGATTTCTTGCAAATTCACCACTTCCTGAATGTTACTGTCAAGTAGCAACTTTCATTTTGTTATTTATACACATAAAAAAAAGTTATTTGATTAATGAATGATTTAAGATATTTATTTTCAAACTGAAAACTTCACAGAATGTTCCCCCTGGACTATCTCTTAGATTTACACATTATGGAGCTTTGTGTTTAGCTTCGAATATGCACTTTCGACCTTTTTCTCTTCACCAAATATGTCTTAAATTTGGTATAGATCTATAGCTAAAGTTTTAAAATCACACACCAAATTCCATTTCACTTAACTTGCGTTATAGATTTCACAATTACAGGAAAAGATTTATTGAGCCTGCGTACAGATTGCACCCAAAAGGTGATAGAAATGTGCAATTTCGGTGTAAATATCACATGTCAAAATTCTAATATCTCGCTTGTTGCCTTTTCGAACTATCCAGTTCACTAACAAAACGATGGAAATAAAAATTAAAACCTCAAATTCGAATTTATTACACGAAGAAATTACAACACTGTATCGTTGTATATAAAAAAGTAAATAAAGGTTAAAATTAGTAAATAAAAAAGGTTTCGAAAAGGAAACGGAAGACAAAACCGTAAATAAGTGCAATAATTTAAATCCATTAAATAAACTAACTGGTTGGTTAAAATTATTGTACTTCAAATTTTCTTTGTTGAGAGCTGTTAGATCTTGATCAGAAATAAACAGCAAAACGTTATTTACAATGCTTTTATCTACGTCGTATTTCATTTATTAATAAATAAACTTTAATTAAAGGAAAAATTAGCTCCTATTATTGAGTAAACTGGAAAAAAGCTATTCTGAGGATACAAAAATAATTTTGATCCCGATTCCATTCTCGTTTGCTGCAATTAGATGACCACTTTTTTACTTTTTCTTAATTAAAGCAGAGAAAGGGGCATTTAATTGGATAATAAGTTTAAATCACATGACACCAGTGATTAAATATTTAGAAATAGGAACAACAGAGAAAAATGACAGAAATTGATGCAAATAACAACTCAAAAGTACATGAATGTGTTCGAATATATGACTCTTTCGCATAATGATCGAACTCCTGAGTTACGATATTTGCTATTCCATTTCGTGATAAGTCATAATGTAATATTGTAGCTCCAATATACAGGTTAATGTCACAAAACATTAAATAAATTATGCGGAAGTTGATTCCCATTTTCATCGAAATGAAAACAAAATAAAAAATAATGAAAGAGGGTAAGTTTGCGTTTTTGTTCCATTGTAGATTTATTACTTCATATAAGAATGCTTTGTGGTAACACCTAACATCCAACTCCAAAATCTACAACCAAGAACAACGATAAAAATAATCCCTTATACAAAAAAGCGCGTATGTCTAATTAAGAAAAGGGGGGGGGGACATATTTCGTTTTACCGGTGAATCTTTCTCTAAGTGATTGAATAGTGAACTTCCTTGTCAAAGACTAATTGATCATTGATAACATTTATTTCTATTTGATTAAGTAAAAACTATAAATTATTCACTTATACCATATAAAAAATAATTAGCATATCAGTACAAGAAAAGTAAACTGGTGCTAATCAATGGTATTAACATACTAATTGATTTATTAGTTCTTAAAATCACATATCATTCAATTCAAAGAGAATAAAGTAAGATGTCAATTAATTACGAGTAAGATTGATAATAATTTCACATGTGCCAGCAGCCACCGGCTAAACATTTTAAGTCAGATATATCAATTCTATAAATAGATATGAATTCCTATTACATTTTAGAATTAATTGGTTTTGACACAAATTAATCAGAGGGATAGATAAAAAGATAAAATTAGTTTATTTTTATTCTTTTAAATTCCAGATTATTTTGAAAAATCTACCTTATGACGTGTCCCAATATTTCTTTTTCTTTTTTAATAAATTGATTACTGTTCAGTTTTGTAAACATACACAAGCAGAATTCATCCTTAATTGAGTTTTATTAGTTTATAGTAAACATCGCTACATCGAATCATTTCGATAGACAGATACGATTATAATTTTATACATTTCAGAATTAGCTACTTTGAGCACAAATCAAACAAAGGGACAGAAAAATTACAATTGATTGATTCTCAAACTCTGCTTGCTAAATTTGCGTTAGAATCGGTTTATTTTGTATTCCATTTACATTAAATATTAAAATTTCTTTCAAGCATTACTGAAAAGTCCAATTGACAATATGTCGATTAAAATAAATACCTTTTCTTACTAAATCAAACATAATTGAGCATTTCTGTGAGCACCGAATTCATCTTCCATTGTTTCATTAATTGGAATGAAACGATGTAACACATTAAAATAACCGAATCTCTTAACTTAAATAATCTCTCTCTCGAGAAATAATACCCAAAATGAAACACACTATGTTTTTGGTTTCAGTAACACAGAAAGAAGTTTCAAGAGAGCATCAACATCTACAAAACTCTGGATCTGATATTTTACTGGGTAATAAATATCAAGGATTCATTTATTGGAGTGCTGTAATATTCTTTAATTTCAGCTGCAGAAATGAGCCGATTGTTCTCCTCAACCTCCCCCCTCCCACCAGATTTTTTCTGCATTCCTGACATCAAAATATGGTTATTAACTTCATGAAACTTAGAAAAACTGACAGAACCATGAATTTATATCAGAATACTAAGGCTTATTTTGTTCGAGGTTCTTCGTGCAGAATAAATATTAAAATAATAATAATAATTAACCAAAAAAGAAAGTAAATGCTTTAAGAAGACAAGAATACGGAACGTTTAGGTAAGCTTCAGAAAATCAATGATTTTCTTTATTTAAATATCCATCATCCCATTTATAATTTAAAGAATAATTTTACGTACTATTCACATAAGCTGCACAATGGTATATTAAATTGCCTCAAGATGGAATAGGAAATGAAATTAAAGATTACTTTTTTTAACCTAATGCATAATGCTCCATTTCAATCTACTAGAACCATGCGAGGATTTTTAGAAAAGTTCGACTCCCGATTCTATTCACTCTTTCGTAATTTTTCAAAAACAATTAAGATTTTTCAGTTTTAATTTTAAGTTTTTTTAAAAAATGTAAAGCATAACACAGCATTTCAATTTACTGGTACAAGGCAACGATTATAAGCAAAGATATAACTCTTAACTTTATGCCTTCTTTTGAAATTTTGAGAAAGCAGACCAGATTTATGATGGGCCCATAAAATAAGAAGCGTGTGGAAAATTATGGCAATTAAGGAATTATTTGAGTGATCATAATAATAAACGGGATTAAGAAAGTTATGAAACAGACAAACATTAATAATTTTACGAATAATTGAAAAACCGCTAAGTATAAAAACGGAAAATACTAAAAGCTCACATTTGACAATTTAAAGTAAAAGTTATCGAAAATAAAATAAGTATGGTGGATATTAAAAAAATAATAATTAATAATATATAAAAAATACTAAAAATATTATTGTTCATTAAAAACAAAACAAAAAGCAATGCAGAATAAATAACATATAATGCAACAATAAATAATAAAAAGATAAAATTCGATGATGTTACTTCAAATAAATGAAGATCAGTAAATGAATACAATATCTCGACAGACTAGTAAGCAATAAAAAAAATTACAAAACACCCTAACAAATAAAAATTATAAATTTATTACAGCTGTGAAGAAAACATGTTAAATTAATCGGAAGAAGGCACACATAACTTTCATAAGTCCCTGATAATGCAAATATCATTAAAGAAAAATCCTTTCTCTTCGGAAGCTTTTAAGCTATATATCTGTGCATGAGCGTCTGTGTGTAAGCATGCGCTCACAAAAAAGAAAGTAGGAGAAACTACGCATAATGGAAGTGTTCTTTACTTCAATTTATAACATACAAGCAAACTGAAAAAGTGAGGTGGAACGTTTAGAACTTAATATCTCCTCGATAAAGTAGTTAAAAGGTCACATTTTTAAGGTTAGAAAAAGAAAATCACAATGTAGAGCTTTTTAGTGAAACCTAGTGGGCTTGCAATAAGGTCGAGTAGGAAGAGATACAAAAAATAAAAGGGATTACCTTTTGAACAATGACATTTCACTTCCCTACGATTCCATCTTGCTACTGCTCGCCGGCTTACAAACACGAAGAAATTAAATTTTCTTTTGAAGATAGAATTAACAATTTCTGTTGGCAGTGTGTTAAGAACATGAGCATAAAACATTTTCAGAAAATCATTCAGTCAATCATTTAAGTATCAGAAATGGATTAATCCCTTTTTTCATCGATTTATGTATTTGTTTACGAAATGCCTAGATTGAAACTCGATGAAAAAGAAGAGAAAAGAAAAGAAAAAAGCCTTTTGCTTTAAGCGCATGAAGTTGTGCGTCACAAGGCAAGTTCCATTTATTTTTGCAGCGACATTTTTCTGACAGGTGAATACAAAAATTTGCGCCCTTTTGACAGGAGGTTAACAGCAAAGAATTGTTTGGGTTTCATCCTCAAAGCTGTATTACAGATAGAGAATCCATATGATCGCAAACTTTTATTGTTTTTTATTCATTTATTTAAAGAATCCATATGATTGCGAAATCTGATTGGTTTTACCATTCCATTCTTAGGAATGGGAGTTTCCAGTTTTCGGTTTTACTTATACCAACGTCCCATTTTTAAACAACACAACAGCTACTTAGGTACAAACCTCAAAACTCTGAGCGGCAGTTCGATGAGGAAGATGACGCTACGATTAGTGGCGCCCAAACATCTACGGCAAGCCAATGAGTGGATGTTAGGAGTCGAATACAGTGGAACCTCGCATAACGAGCATAATTCGTTCCGGAGCTTTACTTGTAATGCGAAACACTCGTTAAGCGAAACAATTTTTACCATACAAACTTATGTAAAATACAATAATGCGTTCCATGACGAAAAAAATACTTAAAAATTTTAATTTTCAACAAAAAACTACTTCAAATACTTTAAATGAAAACATTTATTGAAAGGAAAATACATACAAATTGTCAATAATCGTGATTCATCTTCATCTTGTCTTCTATCGCGCAATGAACCAGCCTACAATGAGAATTCGATTTTCAGAAAATAAAAAAGTCAGAATAAAAATTAGAAACATACCTAATTCCTTTTTACTACAAAGCTGTCCAGGGTCATTTGTTTCTGCCGACGATCCAAAAGTTGATAAAAATGCGACACTGCATTGTCATTGAATAAATTTGTAGCGCGCATAGCCACTGTCTTATTTGGATGATGCTTCTCAATAAACGATGCGACAGTTTCCCATGCTTTCAGCATTTCTCTAATTTCACTAGCAGATTGTTGCTGTTCTGGAACCTCCTCCTCCCCTGGCAAACTCTCTACACTATCTTGCTGTGAAGCAGAATGCAATTCCATAAGGTCTTCAGTAGTCAGCTGTTGGCTGTGCTCTGCCACAAGTTCATCAATATCGGGGTTATCTACCTCCAACCCCAAGTTCTTGGCCAGAGAGACAATCTCGTTGACTACATTATCCTCAGGCACTGTCTCTGTACTCGTAATCCCACATTCAACAACGCTCTCTGGCCAAAGCTTCTTCCAAGAAGAAGTGAGCGTTCTCTTGGTAACACCCTCCCACGCCTTTTCGATCATCTTGATGCAGACCACAATATGAAAGTGACATTTCCAATACTCGGTGAGTGTGAGATTGGTCTCTTCAGTCACCTCAAAACAACGCTCAAAGAGTGCTTTAGTGTAGAGCTTCTTGAAATTAGAAATAACCTGCTGGTCCATCGGCTGCAGTAACGGAGTGGTGTTGGGAGGCAGGAACTGGATCTTTATGAAATTGTATTCTTCAAGGATGTCATTTTGTAGACCTGGGGGATGAGCAGGTGCATTGTCCATAACAAGCAAGACATGAAGTGGTAGATTCATCTCGAGCAAATATTTTTTAACAGAAGGACCAAACACTTCATTGATCCACGCAGTAAAAAGGTCGCGAGTCACCCAAGCTTTCTTGTTGGATTTCCACATCACATTTAGCTTAGTCTTCTCAACCTTACACTTCTTGAATGCTCGTGGAGTTTCTGAGTGGTAAACAAGCAGCGGTTTAATTTTTAAATCACCGCTTGCATTGGCACAAAATAACAGCGTGAGACGGTCTTTCATTGGCTTGTGACCGGGCAAAGCATTCTCTTCTACTGTTATATATGTTCGCTTCGGCATTTTTTTCCAGAAAAGACCTGTCTCATCGCAGTTAAAAACTTGTTGCGGTAGGTAATTTTCTGAATCTACGAGCTTCTTGAAGTCGACAATAAATTTTTCTGCTGCCTTTGTGTCGGAGCTTGCTGCTTCGCCATGCCTTACAACACTGTGGATGCCTGTTCTTCTCTTAAACTTCTCAAACCACCCACGACTTGCCTGAAATTGAATTTCTTCTCCGGCCGTTGCTGATCCTGGCGTCTTCTTAACGAGGTCGGCGAAAATTACTTTTGCCTTTTCACGAATTGTGTTTTCGTTAATAGTGTCGCCTTGCAATTGCTTTTCGTTTATCCATATGAGCAACAACCTTTCAACGTCGTCGAGAATACGTAACCTTTGCGTAGATATTCTTGTCACTCCCTTTGACGCATCTACCTCCTTAATCTTGTCCTTGTTCTTGAGTATAGTGCAAATGGTTGATGTAGACCGATTGTATGTGCGTGCTAAATCAGCCACGCTCATACCTCGTTGTCGCTTTTCAATGATTTCATGTTTCATTTGTAAACTTATTTTTAGTCTTTTAAAACTGCTCTCTTGTGGCTTTTTCTTCAGGGACATTTTTACCAAGGTGTATAATATTTGCACAAAAAACGTAATGTCCGGACACACAGTTTGTAAAAATATATGATTAGACTCGACTCAAACACGCGTGCGCAACTAAACACAAACTGATACACCAATAGAACAGAAAGTTCCTTCATACAAGTCGGGAATTCCCCTAACCGCGTCACTCGTTATACGAAACGCCGCTCTTTAAGCGAGTCATTTCTTTACAATTTATTTTGCTCGTTATGCGAAATACTCGTTTTGCGAGGTGCTCGTTAAGCGAGGTTCCACTGTATTATATTTAACTTGAACCAAAGCCACATACACGGGGGATCTTCGGAGTTATTGGTTTGAATCTGCATCCCTCTGATTCCAAAGCAAAAATCAAACCATTATTGAAAATTTCCAATATAAATTAAGCTTAACTACACAGTTCAAAATCTAAGAATGTACACAAATTAAAATTCAAACTACAATATACCTGTAATTAAATAAAGCGTAAATTGCAGGGACAAAAAAAAAATTACATCAGCCTTATTTTTTATACTGAAATTCGCAAAAACGTTTTAAATGCGAATTACTAGTGACTGCAACTTTCCAACAGAGAGAGATATGTACCTGGGGATAAACTTAAAATATGTTTAGTCTGTAATTCCAACTAAGGAGGCTTTTCTTTCTCTTATTATTTGTATCAGTTCAAAATAACTGTAATGCAAAGTAGTTACTGTCAGCCGTGCTAAAAATACTGATTATAGCATGAGCTACAATGTTTGAGAGGCACTTCTGTAACAAAGTAAAATGAAAAATATTTATATTGATGTTTCTACAATCGTTACCACAATAGCACAAATGTATATAAAAATGATTTTTATATATGTTTCTTTTTTAATTCAAACTTTGCAAACATTTTCATCTTTTTATTATTTTCATGTAACGCAATGTATTCGCACATCTCTATAATATTATAGAATATAAAATATTAATATTGTTATTTGGTTGAAAGACAATTGTTATCTCAACATCACAAAATTCTATATCTGCTTCGTTTATGTTATAAATTGTGCAGATATTTTTTTTTCTATTATATAAAACAAATGGTGATAATTTTATGCAGAGTAGTTACTGTTTTTTGCGCCTAAAACACTGTAGCGTATGGTGTAAAATTTTTCGTACATGGCTATACTATCGGGGAATGTAAAATATTTATATTTGGTAATTCAACAATTGTTACCTCGACAGCAAAAAATGTCTTTAGCTTTCACATAGCTAAAGATAATACTGGTTTTCATCTAACCTGCTTTAAAAAAATAAACGAAAAATTCCAAGAGACGGTCCCAAATTTTTTTTTTTTTAAGTTTCATGTTTCAAACCAACTAACGTGAAAGTGAATCGTTAAGAAACCTAATTCTCCGAAGGGAATTCCCTTCCTTTCATTTCATTGATTCCATTGTATGGTACTATATATTTACATTTAAAAATATAGAACTAATTTGCAGTTCGTGTAGAAATTTGGTATAGCATTTCTTTCTGTTGAAATCACAGCAAGGAAAGAATTACAATTTTTCCCCCACAAAAGTTTATGTTTTTTTATAGGTATTTTACAGAATCTATTGTTTGGAAAGCCATTAAACAGATCAAATGTAAACATGATTACTGAAAGCTTCTCAGAACAGTGAAATGCGCAGAAAATTATAAATATGTATGCACGGAAAATTAAATGCATTTTATGCATGGAAAATTATATGCATTTACACCAAGAATGCCCAGTAACGAAATGCTGAAATGGTACTTGCCGATACTAAAGAAATAATGCCATCAGTTGTTCAGAAAAGTTTTTATAAATTTACAGAAACTCAGAAAAGTTGAAAAAATAAAATTATAAAAAGCAACGAAGTCAACATTTCGAAAATTTACAAATAAGTCAAAATTCACGACAATCTGCATCGCGATACAAGAACAAAAGGGACCGGCATTTTCCCTTTTAGTGGTTTAAGCAATGAGATTTTTTTTTTCTTCGACACGTGTAGACTTAGGAAAGGGAATTTAGGGTAAATACCCTAAGGGATGAAAATTCCTAATGGTTACAACATTCTTTTAAAATTTTTAAAGAATGTTGTAAGCATTAGAAATTTTTATCCCTTCACTCGAAGCATGAGAAAATGCTGAAGCAAACAATTTTACTAAAAGTGTTAGAATTAATTAAATAAAAATGGAAATATCAGAAAATCAGAGAAAATTTTGGAGTTAATATGGGCTAAATTGAGATAAATTAAGGAAATTAATTAGGATTTAAATTAGATTAAAAGATATATATAAATACTTCTTTCGTTGTTTTTTTTTAGATTCTTTTTTTTTAATTCTTTGTAAGTTATTTTGACCAAAAACCAGAGAAAATCCTCTGAGCATTGAAGTTTTAAAACGGAAATAAAAGATCTCAGGAACACGATTGCAGAATTTAGAAATCAAAAAGTAGTTAAAATAGCATTTCTTTTATGCATGTGATTTCCATATGACTAGGCAATTTAATGTTCAACAATTAAAGATACATAATTTAGAGCCTGAAAAGAACGGGGAAAAACAGAACAAATTAACTTCAATGGATAGGAATAGAGTTTGAAAAACGCTAATGACTCGAATTTTTTATGTAATTTTTTATATATACAGTGGCAATTCATCTGCGCTTTTAAAATTAATTTCTTTCTAGCTTTCAAACTTTACTTAAATACCTGAAAAGTAGGCGGGTGGGGGGCTTTCCCAAGCTTCAGGGTCTAATATCTAAAACTATCTCATTTGCCGTATCACGTGAAAAAGAGGCATAAAAAATAAATGCTTGCTCAGATATATTTAAAGATATTTTCTTTTGAAAGCAGTCTAAATCTTGAAAGCGTTTTCTCGCACTCCTTTTTTCCCTGTTTACTGCCTTTTCATGGTGAGGACACTGCTTGAGTTCCGATCATGATAATAAATAACCTTTAATAGCTGACAAATATCTGAAAATTCTGTTGTATCAAGAAGAAAAGAAATAAAGTTGTGATTCAGAAAGTACCCCTTCGTTGCTCCTTGATCAGAATATGTATTACTTGTATTAAAATAACGGTACAAAATGCAGACATCTAAAGCGTTTTCTCGCACTCCTTTTTTCCCTGTTTACTGCCTTTTCATGGTGAGGACACTGCTTGAGTTCCGATCATGATAATAAATAACCTTTAATAGCTGACAAATATCTGAAAATTCTGTTGTATCAAGAAGAAAAGAAATAAAGTTGTGATTCAGAAAGTACCCCTTCGTTGCTCCTTGATCAGAATATGTATTACTTGTATTAAAATAACGGTACAAAATGCAGACATCTAAATTGACACTTACAACTTCTCACTTAAAATGAAAGATTTTTAAATATAATAAAAGAGTTTAAAAAAACATTTTGATTAATAAATGTTACTGCCTTCAACATGAGGTTTTAAAATTAATGATGTCAACTGTTAACGTCTTTTTTTTCAGTAATTAACAATAATAAAAAGTAAATAGCAACTGCATCAAAATTTAAGATTTTGTATAAATAAAGAGAATTTAATTTAACACAGTTGAATACAACGTTCTTGACAGTCAAAAGAGAAATCTAATATAGAGGTATCAAGTTACGAGGCATTTATTCTGTTTTAACAATGCATACCACAAGCTGACATTAGCAACTTCCATTTAAAATATAAGATTTTATGTACATTTGCCATTTGAATAGCTAATATTCCAGTAGGTGAACTTTAAAGTCACGGATGCCAACTGAGGGGCATTTACTTAGTTTCCAGTAATACATGGAATAATTTTTAAGATTTTATCTCTATTCCATTAGCATTCCGACAGATAAGTTAAGATGTTTCTTTTTTACAACAATTATTTAAAATCCTTTCAATGATTTAATTTTTTTTTTTAATATTTTGACAATAAAACAAATGGTAGCTTGAACTTGCTGACGAAATTCTGAAAAAGAACGAGCATAAAGCGGGTCATTTGTATGATTTTGTGGAGTGAATTTCGTGATCTGGAGGAGAAACACGACACATTTTTTTTTGAACAATTCATTGGTTTTCATCGCCTATATTATTACCCCTTATTAACAACAGTCATGAGATAATCTTTTCGTTTTCCTGCTAGCATTCGCATGCCGCACACATGCGGATTCAGAACTTGCTGATTTTATGCACGAACTTGGTTCCAGCGCATTCATGAAAGGGAAATAATCATCCGGTTTACATGTACATGCCGTCATCAAAGAATACGTAGGCGAGAAATATTTTTTTGTCCCTTTTTATACAATGCTTACGAAAATTACCAGTTAAAATGGTAGATGGTAGCCGAAAATAAATAAATAGAAATACTCAAAAGACAGTATTGTAAATGTATGCTACAGTTCAACAATTAATAATTTTCAAGAATGAAAAGCATAAAAATGGTAAGCACTAATAGAAGTGTTGAAAATCTGAAAAGCTACCATGACGTAAAAATTAAGACAAGCTTAAAAAAATTCATATGTTGCATTATTTGATATGATAATAGCAAAGGATATTGGAGATATTTACATAGATTCATTCTCCCCCATGAAATAAAATAGGTTGATCTCGCATTTCGGAGAAAGTCTAATTGGCTACCCAGCAACCATTATTAGTCATTTCATTATCTAATTGCAAAGTAGTTTAGATAAAGAGGAAAAGTTTTTAAAAAGTATTAAAATGTCAAGATCCAAATATATTTGAAGCAGTCCTTCTCTATTGCTATCAGTAGTATTACATCTTTGCTTTTACCGGTTGCTGGGAAGAATTTGGGAAGATTGTCCTTACCAAATGATAAAAAAGGATGCAATTGAAATCCAAGCGGTATTTTGAGAAAGAATATAATATTTAAAGCACAGATCAGCCTACTTCCACATTTATTAAATATGGAATTCAAAATTATTTTATATAGTTCGGTAGTTCGGAAAATTGAAACAGCTTAATGATACTGAAAGCAATAGCAAATAACTGCTATGCACTTGACAGCAAATTAAATCTGGAGAGTAATATTTTTTTTTACTTTTTTAAAATTTTCTATATTAATGCTTTCTTAATTTAAACTACCTCTCACTTAGCTGTGCTGTTAGAGAATGAGTTGCATGACATATTCATATCATTGTTTGGTCGCCAAATAGAGTTAACGAAGAGTTTAAAAAAATAATTGACAATTGCCTAGGAATAACTTAAACATACACATATTTATTTTCAAACTTTTTAACTCATAAAAGCAAAATTTTGCAATTTTAAATTTTTCTATTATTAGTTATCAAGTTAACAATTGAGAAACAATCTCTCAAGCTGTTATCAGGAGAAAATTCATCCCATTTACATTAATTAAATTTTTATTTCATGAAAAGACATTAAATTTCCCGATGTTAAGCAGAAATAATTAACTACCACTAATTAATTAGAAATAATAACTACCATGTAATAGACCTTGCTGAAATGAAATGTTGAAAGATTTTCTTTGGTCAGGCTTGACACTAGATACCACTGATCTAGGTTGAAGCGTCCGGTAACAGAAAAAATTCGCCACTAAACTATGAATGAATTTAAATATCTTTATATAAAAAGTGTATTTTTTAAATTAAAAAATAGTATAATGAACTTGCATAATAGTTTTGTTTTGGTTTAATAGAAAACATATTGACCGTAATTATCAAATATTCTGTTGCATAAATCTTTTGCAGCAATGTTGCTATTTTATTCATTTTTATTTTCATTCACATCACCCTATATTATTCAGCATATCCTGATATTATTCAACTCATATCTCCCATTATTTTCACACACAAAATATTATTATTAAAAATACAAATTTAAATTAAATGGTTAAAAAATAAAACGGCACAATTAAGGATATACTATAGAAATTATTCTAGTGCGAAACCTTTAGGAAAACAATAAGATACTCAAGAGGTGAAGCATAAACATGAAACTGATTATTATATTTTATCTAAGAAAAAACTCAATTTTATATTTCATCTGCATGAAAGGATACAAACAAAAGGAATAATTATCAAATTGGTCACCAAAGGTATTCTTATAATATCACAATAAAACTAGACACTGAAATATGAACAAAATATTTTTTAATAATTTAAACATTTGTAACCTCTTAAGGTCAGTGATGGCATTTGCTGTTCTGTGCATTTCTAATTTTAATTTTGGTTGGATAGGATTTAAAGGGGTCTGGATAGTAAACAGAATTCTCACCACGCAAATTGGCGTTCAGATTGAAATAAGGATCAGGCCGCCACGACACCACAGTCAGGCATAGAAATTAATGGCTCATGTGCCCACGACGCACGAAGAGGATATGATCCAATATCGATATGGAGGCAGCTCAGCCCCACATAATTTATATGCCCATTGGGGAAACAAGAACCTGTTTAATTATACGATAATTTTTTTATCCCCATATTTCAGTATCCTCTCCCCTCTGCTGAGATGAGCCTGTAATGGTAATATGATACATGATGATTTTGTATGATATTTACTGAATAAGTTTGAATATAACACATTTCTTTACTTTTTTTCTATACTTTTTTTTAAATTTCTTTTTACAAACAAACAATCTTATGATCTGGAAAGGTTTTTCACTTTTTACAGCAGAATCGTTCAAACAATTTGAAAAATGCTGAAGAGAATTCCCAAAATAATGGGCTCAAGTATAAGAACTTTAACTTTTGTTTGCAATCTAAATTACTATCATTAGCATTATGAACCGAAAAATCAAACAAGGAAAATCCGTAGAATAAAAAAATTAAGAGACAAAATATTGAGGAAAAGTAAAAAAGATTTCGCTTTTAAATGAGAGCAGAATTTCCTCAACAAAAGGTCATTTCTTTGTAGCAGAAATGTTGAAATAATATTAAAAAGAATTTCCAAAGTATTTGACTCTATAATTTTAACAATCATTTGCAATCTAAAGCATTTTCGGCAATATTATAAACTTTTTAAAAAAACCCACAAATATAACTAGTAAGAGTATTTTAGTAAGGGTTTTAATCATTAATTAGCCAAACCAGTTTATCAAAATAAAAATAAAAAAGAAATTCTGAAACAAACATAATTTACTTTTCTTATTTTCACCCCCATCTACATTTTTAAAAGGGGGAAAAATCACTTTATCTCATTTGACACAATCTTTTAATGTGGCAATAAAAGTTTGTAATCATGTTAAAACAACCTCTTCTAAAAATAAATCTATTTGTTATCAAACTCTTGCGCATTTTATTATGATACTCGAAAGGCAATTTAAATGCTATTACATACCCTATTTATATGAACTGTAAACGAATCCGTTTTAAATGAGTGTCGACACATAAATCTGAATAAGATAAGCTTTTGAAATTTTGGCGACATGCTTAGTTGATTTCATCACATAATAAAAATAAAGATAAAAAGCAAAAATTCTAAAAAAAATCTATCCTTGGTATTTTAGAAAATCTACTACGAAAAACAGAAGTAAGAATTTTATATTTCAAAGCGCAAATTTCTTCTCTGTTTTTGCTACAATTATTTTCATAGAATTAAATATCACTTAATAAGCTTCTATGATATTAAATTTATTATAATAATAATGGAATCAGGTCCTCTATTGTGCTTTAAATATTCCACAGGCTTTATTATATTCTTTACTTTAACAATAGTTCATATTTTATTTTCATAAAATATCTTTCATTTTTCTCCCAAAGGCTTCTAAGTATAGGAAATATTAGATTTCTAATAATCTCATAAGAATATCAGTAAAATGGGAGCTCTTGAAACCATCAAACGTACTCAGGGAAATAATTTAAAAGGAACTTTTTTCTTGAAGTCATTTAATGCAATGTTAGCTTATTTAGATTAAAAGCGTATATATATATATATATATATATATATATATATATATATA
>JAPMOQ010006612.1:370784-432186 GCA_026543055.1 Argiope trifasciata | reverse complement strand
ATAAGTTCTGATAAATTAGAAATTTTCAATTTTTTTTTATACAGATTATTAGTTCTATAAATCATTTTTAATAAAATATTCTTGAGATTAATTTAAAAGTTTCAATTTTTGCGATAAAAGCTGATTTGAGTTGTGACAATGTGAACATCACTATTTTATTAAAACACGTAGATTTAAATAACTTGACTGTTTTGGTGAATATGTGCCAATCACAGTCAACAGTTTCCACAAGTATAATTGGTCTAAAATAATTAATTTATCAATTGTTCTAAAATAATTATATTCCTATTAACTCAGTCAGATTTTTTTTTCTTCCGAAGATTGAATCGTTTTCATTTACTTAAAAGTAGAAGAGTCAAAAATATTTATAGAATAATAGAATATCTGAATTTATAGAATAACTGAATATAGTTCAAAAGGCAAATGGATTGTATAAAATTTAACATTCATAGTTTTCCCGAAAGTATATTTAATGATCGAAACAAAGTAAATTATTATTATTTACGTTCATTTAAATTCCTTTGAAAGTAAAACTAAAAATTGCATTGTATGATGTTTCAGAGAAATTTATGATTCATTGCACAAAAATTGCATACCTTTGAGAAACTGAATGTATATATATATATAATATTTCAGTGATGAACGACTTAATTTTCTGCACTCAGAATTTAAAAGAAAAGCAGGTTTGGTTTCAACAAAAAAGTTTTATTCAGATAACAAATTAAAAAAAGGGGGGGGAATGCATAGTACAATGAACAGAATGCTGTAAGGTTTCTAAAACAGTAAGTTACACCATCAAAACTGAATCTTAAAATTATTTTGTTGAAGAAGGCACATATATCAAGTTACATAAAATATTTAATTAAACATTTTAGTTACCATGAATCCCTTTGAACGTAAAAAACGGCTAGTATTTAATAAAATGCCCCTACTTTTGCAGAGGAGATAAAATTTATGAAAACAGATAGCAGTGCTTTGACTAGGCATATCAATTAAAGTACCATTTTCATCATTTAATTGCATTTCGAAGTTTCAATATCCGCTCTAATAAATATGTTATAGTATAGCTTCAAAATAGAAAGGTTATCGAAACCAAATAAATACTTGAAAACAGAACCGTGAATGTCCTTGACCACCAGAATACCGAGTAGGCGAATCAAATCACGAATGAAGAACAGATGAATGGTCATAAATTTTAAATATAATGTTTCACCATTCGAGAAAAATTCAGAAATTTAATCACAGTTGTCAATGCAACGATAGTGTCACCTTTGAATAATCGTTGCCCTGATACTACGTTCAATAAAAATAAATAAACAAGTTATATGTGAAGGTTAATTAATATTGAATCAATGAAGACAACATGAGAAACGATATCGAAATTCTTTGTTACTATTTACTTATTATTAGTTTAATTATTTCAAATACTAAGAACTATTAATGTGAGAATGTTTGCTTTCATAGTAAACTTAATCATCAATTTTATACAGGCCAAAGAGATAAAAGAGTACATTTAAAATCAAGTTGATTTGAAAAAGAAATAAATTTTCATAAAAGTAATTGGAATATAAAATCGCGTTACTCTTAAACTCTTTCAAGCATGGTGATTTATTTCTGTACCACTGCATCAGGAATGGATTTGATTTATCCAATGCATGATGGTTTAGTTTTTAAACCACTTAATGAAGAAAACAAGCACATTTCTAAAATTGAAAATACACTTCCTTCGTTAAATAGTTTAAAAATCAAACCACACGAATTTAATACTTAGATATAATTCAGGAAAAAATCATGATGTTGAAAGGGCTATAAAGAATTAACAGTGAAATTAAAATCTCAATAAAATTGTATATAACGCATTAATATACGTTAAACATCTACCAAAAATGCTTTAAATCAATTGTTCTTTTTTATTTCGTGCATTTTAACTACTTTTGAAGGATTTATTTTTGATTTATACAATTAAGTTAGAAAGTTTTTAAGTGAAACCTGTAATCAATAGTTCATAAGGAAAAGTAATTAAAATCATAGAATTTTTTTAATTCTTCATCATTCAGCCTGATATTTTCAATCAGTCATCCTTTCAACCAGTTTGCGTCTCCTAACACAAATTGGGAAATACACTGATGGAAAAAAATCCCAACACCAAGAAAAAATTATTGTACAGTAATGAAATTTTAGGAATACATTTGTCTAGGTAACATATTTAATTGATTAAAGTTTTAAGATCACAGGTAGAGCCATTTCAAATGTGAAATGTTGGTACATTAGTAACCGGTGTAACCGCCAGAATTTTGAATGCAAGCATGCAAACGTGCATGCATTGTGTCGTACAGGTGTCGGATATCAGTTTGTGGGATGGAGTTCCATGCCTGTTGCACTTGAGCGGTCAATGCAGGGACGGTTAATGCTGGTTGTGGATGACGCTGGAGTTGTCGTCCAATGATGTTCCATACGTGCTCGATTGGAGAAAGATCTGGTGATCTAGCAGGCCAAGGCAACATGTCGACACTCTTTAGACCATGTTGGGTTACAAAGCGGTATGAGGGCGAGCGTTATCCTGCTGGAAAACACCCCCTTGAATGCTGTTCATGAATGGCAGCACAACAGGTTGTATCACTAGACTGACGTACAAATTTGCAGTCAGGGCGAGTGGGATAACCACGAGAGTGCTCCTGCTGTCATACGAAATTGCTCCCCAAACCATAACTCCAGGAGTAGGCCTTGTGTGTCTAGGCCGCAGACAGGTCACTAGCAGGCGTTCACCTGGCCTCCTTCTAACCAACAGACGGCTATCACTGCGACCAAGGCAGAACCGGCTTTCATCAGAAAACACAACAGATCTCCACTCCGTCCTCCAATGAGCTCTAGGCTTGACACCACTCACGTCGCAAACGGCAGTGGTTTGGAGTCAGTGGAATGCACTATACAGGACCTCTGGCTCGGAGCTGTCTTTGAAGTAACCGATTTGTAACAATTCGTTGTGTCACTGTGGTGCCAACTACAGCTCGAATTTCAGCTGCAGACGCAGTACGATTAGCCACAGCTATACGCCGAATACGACGGTCTTCCCTCTCAGTAGTACCACGTGGCCGCCCGGAACCTGGTCTTCATGAGGCAGTACCTTCCCTTGACCACTGCCGCCAATACACATGCACAGTGGATACATTCCTGCCAAGTCTTTCAGCAATATCGGGAAAGAAAACCCACCTTCTCGTAGCCCTACAACACGACCTCGTTCAAACTCAGTGAGCTGTTGATAATGGCTTTTTCGTCTTCTCAGAGGCATCCTTGACTAACATTAACCCACTACGTCAAATCTCAACTGTAAATAACGATCACGAACCTTACAGCGCTTATTTAAAGCAAACCTCATTTGCATGTTCATCGTGTCGCTACTAGCGCCACACTTACGCGCGTAGCTCGAAATTTGAATCGACGTCATCTTTCAGATGTATAAACACGCCTACCAAATTTCGTTTATCTAGCACAGCTCCTTCCTAGTGTTGGGATTTTTTTCCATCAGTGTATGTATGAAAAAAAAAACGCTCTTGAATATGAACAGTGATTGATGACGCATCATTACGGCGGTATTATGAGAATTCTTGGCCCGGTTATTCCTTTCATTCAATAATATATTATAATTAACTATTAAAAATCAATATGACATTTCAAACAAAGAATTTAACGATATCATTAACCGATACATAAAAAGAATTCAAAAGTAACAAATCGCGACAAATATACGATAGTTATTTTATACAAATGTTTCAGCTTAGCAGATTTTGAGTAAAAATATCAAAAGTCTTTGAAACAATAAAAGAAAACAAACTGCTTATTTGAATTTAAACAGTATGCAAAAAATAAATAATACATAAATAAATAAAATAAAGATCATTTTAGAGGGAAAAAATACTTAAAACGAAGAGAAATTTTAATATCCATCAAGGAGATAAAAAGGAAACGATTTGAACAGACACATGAAATAGTTCAAAATTAGTACAGACTGTCTTTATCCTTAATTACATGGCTCTAAAGATAAAATATGGAAAATTATTGTTAAATTATCCACAAGCAGGTTCTTCTCTAGATTTTTTCAAATATTTAAACAGTGCGACTCATCTATACTTAAATTTGTAGTATAACAGCTATAACAAAACATAGAAATTTCAAGGATAAGTACATGTCAGACATACAGAATCATTTTTACATTAGAACATGGAGTCGTAAAGGCAAAGAGAGACCGCTACTGTGCACTATTTGTCATTAAATTAAATAGAAGAATACGGTATAACAAATAAACATGTATAACCTAGCACCAACAGAATGCATTTTTACAATGGTAGAATAATATCACAAATCTTGCATAACACGGTGCAGAATCAATATTAAACTTTAAGAGTATTTTAAGTAAGTGTTCAACGGATTTGCCATCGGAAGATACACACGCTTCGCTTTTCTTTTGTTTTTGCATCTATATAGTTTTAATATTGTAAATATGTTTCCATTAAATTTCCAATCTACAGTTCATTTAAAGTATCCTTTTCTTAATTCTGACGCAGGACTTAATATAGCTGTAGTTTTTTATTTTTGTGATCCAATAATCTAATGTAAAAATTATCTTATTTTTGTAGGTCCGAAAAATTCTAAACATTCGTAGGCGATCTTTTCAGATACTCTATAGAAATTAATCGATTTTGGATTTCTAGCCGTTGGCTCATCTGATCATTAATCTGATATAGATTTACAATGTCGTGTCAAGACCACATGCCAAATATTATATATCTAGTTTCTTGCGTTTTTGAATTATTGTATTGATATTCAGACACATTGACAGACAGTTCATCGGTACAAGTGTTTGGTCTAATATCCATACACAGATCTACAATCCTAGTAAATGAATATATAAACATAATTCTAAGCAGAATCGTGGCCAAAGACAGAGAGAGACCCACGAATTTTTATTTCCATCGGGAGAGGTACGGCCCATGCACAAGCAGCAACGACGAGCACACCAATACCGAACGACACAAAACAAAATTGAGGAAAAGTTAATAAAATTTTATCTATATGAATATATACAGAGAGAATTCGGTAGGAACTTCTCACACGAGTCTGATTAAGTAAGAGAATTATAGGAATTTTTTAAAATAATTAGTTTAGGTCAGCAATTTTTTATCCCTTCACTTGGAAAGTGGGAACTGCTGACGAAAGCATTGTTACAGAGCTTTTTGTCGTATTAATTAAATAGAAAAGGTGGAATGAGATCAGGAAATAAAAGAATATTTTAGAATGAAGATAATATGTGCTGAATTGAGCTAAAAATTAGGAAATTAATTAAATTTATATATAAGTTGATTTTATATTCTTCATTTATTGCATTTTCAAGTTCTGCTTACATGAAAACAGGAAGACAGATTTTACATGGATGGATTTTGTCTGAAATCTGACAAAACCCAAATAACAAGCTGTAACTTGTGGAAATAAGGTACTTGCAACGTTTTTCGAGTTCTCAATTTCATGCGCAGATAGACAGTTGGATATTATTATTTTGGAATTCGGAGGTCCAAAATTATGAAACATTCATAAGAAGTTCATGGTGGAATATTTTCATGATTTTAATATTTTCTCTTTGGGCAAGAAAAGGAAGACAGAAATAAAGGAACAACAACTTGAAGAAATCAAATAATTTGAATTAATCTCTGAACTTGAAGAAATATATAAGCATTAAAAATATTTGAAATTTTTGATAAATAAATAAAAAACCACTAAAGTAAAATTAAACAACCTTCTTCCAGTTTCAAAAGTTCACACAAAAGAACTTCTGAACTCTACTTTCTCGAAAAGGCGTATAAAATAATATGGTTCAAATGATGAGAAAACGCTACTTCTTTAAAAACAGCAATTACATAAATTGCTAGAGAGACGATGGAATTCTTCGCTTTTCGAAGCCACCATAACTAATCAAAAACTATATAATTTTAAAATTCCAGAGGACAGATGCATGAAGTCGATATTTCACAGTGGAAAAGAACTTTTTCGCATAATTTTTTCCACTGAATTAAGGGAAAAGCAATGTTTTAAAACTTCATTCGAATATTATCAAGGCTTGCGGTTTTGGTTCTTCTAAATTTTCAACCGTCGCATCAATTTCAAAATCCTAAAAGAATTTACCATCGGATAATGAATGGGAATAAAAATAACAGGTTGATGAAAATTGAAAACTATTAGTCAAAAGTGGGTTAATTCTTTCTTTTAATAACAATTCTAATTTCCAAGTGACAGCGATTTGATTTGGATTGATTTAAAGGGGTTTTTTTTTTTTTTCTTTTCGTGTGGATAAATTTGATTCCTCTCATGTAATGTATTTTTAAAAGCGTTAAATTTGGTTTCCTTGAGCATCGTATCACTTATTTTAAACAAATCAATATTAGTAATAATAGCAAATTTACTGATAAATTTAAGAAAGCAAACAGTTACAAAAATATAATTCATGTAAAGGAATAAAGAAAATAAATGAAAGGAAAGAAAAGAAAATAAGGGGGGGAAAAAGCTGCATAAAGAAAGGGCTATAATGATGAAATTTTTAATCAGTAAGAATATAGCGAGAAGTAGTTGGGAAATAAATGAACAAGATGCGCTTTCAAGGAATACTGAACAAATCAATAGCTTAGTTAACCCTACAATGTGCAGCGATTTAGATTTGAGTCAAAACCATTTCTGCCATTTTTCAATTAATTTTCAATTATTTAATAACAAATTAACCAATCTACTATATTTTTAGCGTGAAGAAAACGAATGTTTTTAGAAAAGAAATTTTTATCGAGCAATCAATAGCTGCGTTAAAAGACTTTAGTTAATAACTTTCTTGCACACTCTCTTATGAGACTATGCCAGAGAACGTCTGACATGGCATTGACGTTCAGCAGTTACGAAATATAAACCTTTGGCGTTAATTTAGTGATTTTGACTGATTATTACTTACTGTCGTGTTATCCTTACTGAGTTATTTGGCGGTTTAGTTTTAGTTTAGTTTAGTTATATTAACGTCCCGTTTTAAAGCAACACGAGGGCTATTTTGGGACGGACCTCGTAATTTTGAACCACGGTCAGATGACGAGGACGACATCTGACGTGAAGTGACAGATTTAACGTGCAAGAGACCCCCTCACACGACGGTTCTTCGGTGGAATCGAGTCTCGAACCTGAAACCCTCCGGTTCCGAAGCTGAGACCTTACCACCGGGCCACCGCGGCCCTTTAGTTATTAGGCGGTTAACTCCTGTAATAATAATAATATCTAAAAATCGAATTTGTGTATTAGACACGTTCGTTTTCTTCAACCGACTGAAAGCAAACTTTCAGACAAAACTGTAATTGTAGCCACACAATTCCATATCAAATTTGATAGATTTAAGTCATTGGATTTTTGAACTATAGCGTTTACATGTTTCTGAAAATACAAATTAACAGAGAGCAATTAATTGTTTAGTTAAAAGATTTTGCTTAAAATGTAAATAATAATAATAATTTTTTCATCATTTTTGATGAATGAATACATTTATACTTATACACAAATTTATTGAAAAATTATAATGATAGGAGGTAGGATTAATTCAATAAAGTATTTTCTGAAACAAATTTCAGAAAAACAAAAAAAATTTACAAGCTAATAATACAAAATTTTTAATATTAGAATAACTTATCAATATCTGCATTTCACGATTTCTTAAATTCAGAAAATTAACCACTGTTTGATGTGCTTTTTTCCAGCTAAACACTAAAAAAAAAAAAATAAGTTCAGCGAACGTTGAAGAACAGCATCATTTTATTACGTGTGAATAAAAACCATCAAATACAGAAAAATGAGATAAAAGCATTTTAACAAAAATCAGAAAATATCTATAGAATTTTTAAAATATACTTTCAAAACTTATCTTGAAAGTTTTATTTTTGTAAATGTTTTCGGATTCAGAAAGAAACAAAAAAATTCGATCAACATCAACTCATGCTTAAAACACGGCGATACAATTTTGAGTAAATAAAAACTACGAATTTATTGCGTAAATTGCGGCGGCGAGTTTTATTTACAGGCATACAAATGTATTATTAAGACGTGAAATTGAGCTTCCAAACTCGTTTTTGGCTCACCCTTTGAGAAATAAGAAGTGCGCAATCTTTAATTTGTTTCCTTTAGTTTCTTTTTAGCTTCCGCTTTTATGTTATTTAATTTAGATAGAAACAATTTAAAATGAAAACCGAAAATCATCAGCACTCAGTCCGTTGATTTGTCTGTTTCCTGTAAAAATGTATTTTTAAGCAAAGCTATAATGTAACTTGTTCAGAATGTTCATTTTGAAGAATCATCTGATAATTTCAAGAAAAATAAAAACTTAAAAGGCAGCCTGTCTGAAACCATATTTAAATGGAGAGAAAAGTACCTTCACATGTTTCGACTTCAAGTCTTTATGCATATTTATCAGCATAAAATGGATCATTTGAAAGCAGTATTTTTCAACACAACTTCTGGTATACATGCAATGCAATACAAGAAATAATCAGAATGGTTTAGATGAAATTATTACAAGTGTTGATCGAACCGACAGCTGCAGATTTCATTACACAAACCACAATAATGCAACAACTATTCCAGGAAGCAATCAAAAATCCCAGGCGTACTATACATGCCCAGCAGCGATAAAGATCGATAAAATACTCCAGTATGCTCACAGAAGTCTCAGAGCAAGTGACTCAGGAAATGGATTTAGTAAACTAAATGGATTATTGATTAATGACAACCAAAAAAGAAGCTTTTATGGAAAAGGATAAAAAAGTTTTAAAATCCAAACACACCGTTGTTATTATTATTATCCGAGCTTCAAATCCACAATTTCCAGAGTTATATTATTTTTACAGAACACATTTTTAATGAATGTGTTGAATAAATACTTATAAGGAAATGTAATAATTTATAATTAATGGCATAATTTACAATTAATGTAAATGAATATCATAATTTAAAATTCCATGTCATAATTAATGTAAATGAATGCCATAATTTATAATTCCATGTTATAATCAATGTAAATAAATCTCATAATTTATAATTTTTTGACGAAGTCTTTGATCATGATTTTAAACCTTGGTATTTAATAATGCCCATCGAAAACAAAATAAAAGGAAAGGAAAGGTGAGAGAAAAGTAATTTTGGTTTAAAAAATAGCATTTTTGGTTTTAAGAAACTAATGATAGCAATTTTATCTTAAAAAACAAAACATTTGATTAGTTCCTGGCAATTTAGCATTTTGTCAGGAACATTTTAAATCGCATCCATATTACCAACATATTTTTTCTGATGAAACTTTATTATTAGACATTTGTTGGAAGTTAAAAAATATTTGAATAATTTATATTATTTTGTTATATTAAAACAATTTTTGATTACAAAAAAAATTCTTCCAACATTACTATACAAAACAGACATAGATAAGAAATTTGCCTTTTTCAAGTAGCAGAAACAATTTCTTTTTAAATATTTTACTTAATTATTTTACATATTTTCATTGTTTTAACATAGAATAAAAGTGAGTAGCTCAATTTATTTCTGTTAAATGCAAAATTAATTACGAGTAAATTAGGTTTACTTCTTTAAGATCCTTTAATTACTTTACATTATCTAAAGATCACAAAAAATTTCAAAGGCACATTATGACTTTGCAAAATGGAGTGCTTCATATTTTTTTAACAATTAAGAAAATTTTAATTTAGGGCCGTTTAATTTAATTCATGCCCTATTTTCAAACAACCTGAAAGTTATTCTGGAAGAAGCCTGTCAATTCTGAACTACAATCAGATAACGAGGATGACGTTAGAGCGAACAACCCCGTTCCCCGTCTCGTCAGAAAAAAGATACTGGACACAGAAATTTAGACTTAACGTGCATGAGGTCAACAAACACGACGAATATAAAAAATGACAAGGGCTCGAACCTTTGAATGCTAATGTCAAGATTTTAACAACAGCCAATCATGACTTCTAAAAGAGTAATAAAATGTACAATAAGAGATCATAAAATAATAACAGTAATAACTATTAATCCATATAACTAAAACATTTAGTAAATCAATACTACATGGGCGAATAAGATAATATTATTTGGCGAAAAATCATGTGCATACATCACAAATGAAATGCACTAATGAGCTAATAATGCTACGCATCAATTTTCACTTGACAGACGCAGCATTACAAAGTTGCTTTGTCTCAGAAAATAATATTATATATTATATATAATTCAAATTTATTTCAATAACATCTTTTTAAGAAAAGGTGCAAAACAATAAAAATAGAGAATCTTTCATCCGATATTACAGTTTCAAAATGAAATTAATAAAAAAGGGACAATCACGGTGGTAATATAGTCAGTCATGACAGAAATCATGACCATATGATCACGAAGAAACATGCATAAAAAAAAAACACAATGCATAATGCGTTCATGGTGAAAGTACGTTATTGAAGCATCAACTTTCACTTTGAAGATCCACCAATACGCTGTTGCTATGGCTCTCAAAATAGAACCAAGCAAAGGAAATCACAATGTGAATTGCATAGATGAAGATTTGAAATCATCAGCAGTATTATATTTCGCAAGGAATAATGACTGATGAAGAAATATGAAAAGGATTCACCCGATATTCCAAGATCAAAAGGAAATCAGCCAATTCAATTTCTTCAAAAAGAGCAACGTAAAAATAAGGAAATGATCTCAGGCAGGATGAGTTTTAACTCACAAAATGCGAATATCGGGTACGTCACATCCTATTATTTCGTGGCCAGGCAAAATAGTGCAGAAATGTTAAAAGTTAATACTTGAGAACAAAGATGCATTTGTAATGTAAAATACGAAGAAGTAACTGAACACGAATTTTCACTCCGTTTGTCTATTGTAACATTTGCTACGAACAATACAATAAACTAAAATCACGAAATGCAAATTCAATCTACCATGAACAATAGATAGATATACTACGCTTTGCTAAAACAGCTGATATACTAAAACTATTTTAGAAATTTTGACTGCGTATTCAGTAATATATGTAGATTGGATTATGTGACACTGACATTGAAATTTTTTAATCAAAGAAACAGCTCCTATTAAACAACAAAGGCTTTTAACTTCATCGCATATGAAGTATATAAAGAAAAAATACCGTGACTATCAATAAAGTCGAACTTGAAATTCTGAAAAACACAATTTTGGAATTATATCTACTTGATTATCTTTGAACACAATAATTCAAATATAATTAGAGATAGATGGATGAAATGAAGTATATAAACTTTACAACACATTTGTAGATTTCCATTGCGAAAAAATATATTTGTACGGGTACAAGAGAGCTCCATAAGTATAAAGCGTAAATATTTGGCTAAATAAAATTTCGTACATAGATTTAGTCTCAAAATGTAAATCCTAATAAAATTTACCACATTTGTCAAAGAATTGACTGCCTGTAAATTTGTACTTTCGTATGCATATAAATACAATAAAAACACAATGATCTAAATAAATGGATTTTGGTATGTCATCATGTGACAATAACTGTAGTCCTATGTCAAATTTTGATTTCAATCAATCGGCATGAAAAAAAGCCCCCAAAATATGAATTTCATTTTCAAGTACATATGTATAACCGCATGGTAACGATTAATTGAGAAAAAAAACTCAAAAAATCTCACTCTAAATTCAGTAAAAATGTTAGATTCAGGCCAAAGATCAATATTTCTTAACTATTCGTTCGCCAATGTCTTGCAAGGTATTCGGACTTAACGCAAGTCTCAAAATTTTATGTTGCGGGGAAAGAATATCTTAAAGATTATGCGAAAAAGAGCTGAGGAATCTACACCAGATGGTTAGAATTACATCTGTCTATCAGTGAATAATATAACTAGATGGGTGAAATTTTGTATGTGATCTTTGTACTAAATTTGAAGTTTTCTATCAGATTTTGAACAAAATCTATTCGAAAGAAACATATCTGTCTGTTTGTCCAAGTGAAAACGATAACTTCGTAAAGTAATGAGCAACATAAATAAAATATGGTACACAGATTTGGCAGATAAAGAATAGATTTGTATCTAATTTTGAGTAAATCAGTCAAAAGTTTTGGCCGTCTGTCGGTCTGTACTTTAGCATCATGTAAATGCGATAACTCTTAAACGTAACTACATGGGCAGATGAAATTTGGTTTTAAGTTTTATTATTTAAAATGGAGATCCTTATCAAATTTTGAGCAAAAATTCGTCTGCAGTCTATATTTTCGCAAGTATAAAAATATGATAACACAAAAGCGTAACGACATGAATAAAAAAAATGGTACATAGTTTTAGCCTCAAATGCGTAGATTTTTATCAAATTTTGAATCATGCCTGTCGATTTGATAGCTGTCTGCTACTCAGTACATTTTTCTGCGTGCAAATGCAATAGCTCAAAATGATAAAGATAAATTCATTCTTTTTTTTTCAATACAAAACTACAAAAATACTTTCAAGAAAATACAAAACTCGGTCCAAACGGAAAGGAAGGGAAGTAAAAATAAATATGGTCGCATCCAAATGTCTTATAAAATCGAAAATGGTTACGTTTAGCCAGCGTCGTCCTCCATCAAGTGTTAATCGTTGCATTAATGCGTTTATATAATCTCGATTTAGACCTAATATCAATTTAAGATTTATATGATGGAATAAGAGATAATGATGAAATACCATTCTTGGAAATCACTATCTTTAAAGATCTAGAATCAATTCTAATCGTATCACCTCTAAGCATTATATTTAACAAAAGCTTATCCTTTTAACTCTTTACTTTGGTACATCACTTTATCTGGAATATCCTTTTCTTTCGTTTAATTCCAAAGAAAGGGCCTTTTCCGATCTCACGTTTTATTGTAAAAATGTCTAATCTCTATATGCATGTCTAATCCTTGAAGTCTGTAAACGACACCTAGAGAAATCCTATATATTATTTCTGTTTTTTATTATAACTATTATTATGATCTTCATCAATAATACTTAAAAATTCCCGATATAATTGTTTTTTACTCATTTCAACTACTTAGATATTATTCTTTAAGATTTTGTTCTATATACAGTCTCATACCACTGGTTACATCCAGATACGATAGGGTTCTAAAAAGCTCTGAAAGTTAGCCACAATGCAAAAAACAGAACTATTACATCTAGAGAGAGAAAATATAGATAATAATAAATAAATTTTTAGATAGAAAACAAAAATGCCAAAAATTTATAAACGAACTTCGGGACACAACATATATTATTTCTGCTTCTTTATTTCTTATCACTTTTGTATAAAAAAATCACATACGTTTTCGTTTGCTTGTATGCGTGTCCAATGTCTTCCTTCGTCCGTTCAAACGTGTTCATATTCTAAAACGTCCTGGAATCAGAAAAAAATTCGGAAAATCCGGTCACTTTACAATTCCTAAAAATATAATTTACAGAAAAGAAATTATAATCAGAAGGAAAAGATAAATAATAACAACAAGTTTTTTAAGCAGAAAACAAAAATGTTGAACGTTTGTGAACCAACTTCTAATAAATTATTTTTTTTTATTTCTTAAAGCTTTAATTTTTTTTAATCAAGAAAACTTTGCAACACGTTGCTTCTTATTCGTTTTATTTATTTTCATCTTTTTAGAGATTTTGCAGAACGTTCCTTTCTTTTACTTCGTATTTACCCACCTAACGTGCCCTCTCCTAGAATATCCTAGACTAGAGCTCAAAAAATCTAGTCACTTTCATTTCGTAAAAACGGACCACACTCTGTCCTAAAAATGCAGACAAAAAAATAAAATACAAATCATAATAAAAATTAGAAAGGGTGAAATGTTTTTCTTATTTGTATAACCATAAGCAATGCATCAAATACAAGATAGATCAATTTATTAGAAAAAACAACAATAAATGTTGAATTTGTTTAGAAAAACAGAATATAGGATGTTCCCTGATTATAGATAATATTTTTTTATGGAATATTGGTGTCCGTTTTCATTTATTTTCCGTACCAGATATCTTCACATATTCTCCATTGAGTTTAAGTCCGGACTAAGTGATAGGCCGTCTAAGACATTGCTATTATTCATGTTAAACCATATATTTGTCGAATAAAGCACATGAATTGACATTTTATCTTGTTCAAATACGCAGCCTGGTCTTCCAAGCAAATTCTGTTAAGGAATAAAATTGTCCTCTAATATTTTTCGATAATCCTAAGAGCTCTTTTTTTTTTTTTTTTTTTTTTGCTATAAATTGCCAAAATTGTTACTCCATTAAATATAAAACTACTCCAAGTCATTATTAATTCGCTTCTTTGCTGTCTATTAAAAAGATTTCATGGTTCGCATCTTAAGTAATACAATTAAAATTAATATTTATTTGTTCATGTAAATTCCCCTTTTTCTCGTCATTAAATAGTATTGACTCCATTTATCACCATATGTCATAATTTTCTTTGCCCAATTTAAACGTCCAGTTTTAACATAGTCTTGAAATTTATTCGTTTAGAATCCGGTATTCTTCTATGAATAGTATTTTTTGACAATTTAAATTTGAATACAATTAGTCGCACTAACACGTTTTTTTCCAGATGCCATGCTTAGAATGATTTTATCACACCGCATAGATGTTATTTTTTGTTTACCAGCAAATGTCGATTATGCAAAAGATTTCTTTAAAATCTTGGATACATCTTTCAGATGATTACCTTTAAATTTTAAATCCAAAACGATTCTCTCTTTCAAAATCTCTTTATTTCTAGGCATTTTGTTGAATTCATAGACACATCGATTGTTAGTCGAAAACAAGACGAAAAATTATTCTACACCAATAAAAGTCAGAAAGCAGAAGATAAATACTTTCAAAGAAATATAAATAAATAGCCGTCTGCAGAAAAAAAAAATATTAAACAAATAATATTTCTAAGTAAAGTCAGATCATGTCTATATTTTTCATGACACAGGTGATGCGTAATTAAAAACAATTATTCAGTTTTAAATTATTTTCTAATATGTTTTACAATAAAGCCGAATAAATCAATTTTAATATGAAACGTTTCTGAAAAGAAAGGAAAGGTATTTTAATTTGGTGTGCCATTTTTTAATTGTGTCTATATTTTTGGGGATAAAAGTGATATAACATTCAACGAAAACACATAATGAAAATTCCTTTTTTAGACAGAAAAAAAAAATTGCCCATCAATTTAACGCGAATTCATGAATACACCTGAAAATCCAAAGTCTGGACTTTCAAGTTTGAATGCAATGAAACTGTAATCATCTACGTCTGACGCATGAATTTTTTCAAGATCACGCTCTAAGATCGTCGTAATCCTATTAGCAATGTCAACTAATTCACCAGTCTAGTTATTAAGCTAATCTTCACAAAAGCTTTAATCTCTCCCTATTGGACTTCCTCTGAAAGAAAAAAGCAGAGATCACGTTTCACATTTTAGTATTCGCATAAATTATTTTTGGTCTCTAACGAACAAAAATCACAAGTCAAATTTCCGGTCACCACAAATTTCATTCATGGCATATGTAGATAACGTTCTTTCCTACGTGGCTAAATTAGTTTACTGACAGTGAAACTATATGATTGTTAAGTAAAAACTAATAAAAAAATCTTTTTATTTATTATATCATAATTTTATCAATTACGTACAATTTACCCCGCTTATTTTGTAAGAGAAATGAAAGTTTTATGCGTCAGTGCAAGACAACTGGATGTTTTTTCCCAGTTTCTAAACAGAATGTCTCTAATGATGAAAGTGCACAATTTATTAAGTGTAAAAGGCAGTATAAAAGAATAGTTAACAATAATAATAAACATGGTCTGAAATGAGTTATAGATACCATATTTTAAATAACATCGAATTAAGGATTTTAATTATTCAATCGCATTATTTTTCAAATTTATTTAAAATGTTGAAACTGAAGCGTGATATGAACAATAACTTTTATTTTCTCGTACCCGTGATATACAATGAGAAATCAATCAGCAAAAGAATTTGAACCCGAAATTCCGATGAATCGCAACGTGTCAGACCCCTCTGAATCCACAAAATTAATTTCTGGAATTATGTCTGTCTGATGCACGATAACTCAAAAACGCCCTAGAAGGATGAAATATGGTAAGTGGGCTTTATGTCAAATTTGTAGAATTCTATTAGATTTTGAGCGATATTCACAAAAGAGAGAGAAAAGAAAAAAAAAATTGTACGTTTCTCCGAATACAAGAGAACGCTATAACTACAAGATGTAAATATATGGATACAATTCGGTACACAATTTTATCGTCTAGGGTAGATAGGCATCAATTCTGTACTAAATCCTTCAGAGTTTGATCGTCAATTTTTCTGCACATTCATATGCATGTAAATGTAATAACTCAAAAACGCAACGACTTAAATAAATGAAATTTCATTTCTGATTTGTATACGATCTTGTGACTAAGTTGCAGTTCAATCGGCAAGGAAAAAAAAGCGTCTAAATTGCACATATGGTTATTTTCATTACACAAATAAACATGCAACACTCATGAGCAAGATTTTGAATATAAAAAGATAAGCACTCGTGCCGTTCAAGATCCAGCTAAAGGCACACAATATTTACATGGAGGTAAGAGGATAATACATTCATTATGAAATAAGCAAGAAAGTTTCAAGAAGACCATTTCCCCTATTTTTTAAAAGAAAAATACTAAAAAATATTAACCATCCTTTCTTATAACAGATTTTTTAAAAAATCCGCAATTTTTTTTGTTTTTTTTTTTTTCCCCTCGTAACATAGTTAGCCTAAAATACTGAAGAGAATTGTGTACTTTTAGAGATCTATAGCATTACGCACACCACATTGTGTTATTATATACAGTAAAAGCTCTTTATTCGCGGGGTAAATATTCCATAAATATGCCGCGAATACGGAATGGTAATTTATATGGGATTACAGGGGATACGTTCCTAGGTGACAAAATAAAAAAAAATACATAAAAAATCAGTTTAATTGAAGCTTTTGAATATTTTGATTAATTATCTTAAGGCTTATATAATGGTTTGAAGACTTTTATAATTTTTTCTTGCTTAGCAGATTTTAAAAGCTCCTTCAATTCAGACTGATACGCAGCAATCGCATTAGCAATTTGCCTCTTAAAAATAAGACTTCATTCCATAGACGTTCATAAAGAAATCGCAAAGCTCATTTGTCATTGTTAAACCTTCACTAAGATTTTTCAAATTAAATGTCACGTTTCCAGTGCTTGTTGAAGCCTCTTCTTCAATGGGCTATGAATGTAACATTTCCTCCAAGTCGGTTTCAGTCAGATCTTCATTTTGCGATTCAAGCAATTCCTGAAAGTCACTTGATTCTATCTGTTCCTATTCCATTCACGATTTAGGCTATGTTTGCAGTTTACATTTAACAAAATACTTTAGACAAAGCTGTAATAAGATCTATTTTACTTTTCTTATTAGTCCATTTGACGGCATTTACGAAGGATATTGTGTTGGTTACCTATTGGAATTCTTTTATAATTATGTATGTACTTATTAGATCCGCGAATAAAGAAATTTTTAGCCGTGAATATAGGAATTGGGTCAAATTTTTTAATCCGCGAATAGTGAAAACGTGAATGAAGAAAACGCGAATAAGGAGCTTTTACTGTATCACAATCGCAGGGGGGAAGAGAATACTCCGGTTTGTATTAATATCGGTTACCTTGTACCTGTTGCATCATCCAGGCAATTAATTCTCTGACGGGTTTGTATCTTTCTTTCTATAATCATCTTACAGCTGAATAAATTTAAATCAGCGGGGGTGTTCGTCCCGCACACCAATGCACCGTATGGCTTCCATTTTTTATTCAGCTTCGTAAGATAGCAAAGACATCGAGCATATATTATGCAACATTCATTATACCAATTGGTTCTAAAGTTTAATATAGATCTATATTATTTTGGAGAAAATTTGGGGTATATTTACAGATTTGAAATAAAGAGCATGTGATTTATTTCCTTATTATAGCTTTTTCCGGTTTTGAGTTGCCATGCTCACAGATAAACAAAATTATTGTTTACTTATTTATTCGGTGATTACAATACATTCTTTTTGTATTGCAACGTTCGTCTGTCCCATTCATGATAAATGGCATTTCCAGCCAGCTCCGTCACCACATGTTAAAACCTTGAATAGTTAAATCCCACCAGATGTCACATCTGGTCATTAGTGACAGCTGAATAATCACATGTGGGGTCCAGTGTTAAGAGAAACTTATTGCACCGTATCAAGAGGAAGGAGTGTCCAACCATCTGGATGCTAAAATTTTCCCATTGTGAAGGGACTATCATTAACTCATGTTCCAGAACAATCAGTTATGAGGGCGTATCGTTAATGGTCATTTCCCACGATCGACAGGTGCCACTGTGGGGGGCATTTTGCTGAACAACAATTGGGCAATAGAGAGCTCAAGAGGATCAATGTAAAATGGAAGGCGGAGATTGAACAAAAATGAAATGCAGGTGTTTTTTTTTTTTTGAGAGGAGAGAGACTTTTTGGATTGCGAATTGGTGAATTATGCTCCACCTTGGAGTAGCCGTGTTAAATACCAACCTGTTAGTTTTTTGTGGTGTTATTTCTCCGAATTGATGGACAACTCTTTTCACTATAGACCTTCAATTGTTATGTAAATATCATCACCTACCAAATGGTGTAAATATCAAATATTTTAACCTAAATTCGAACAAGTTCTTCTTATGTAAATATATGGCTGTAAATAAACGAATTGTCTGAAATTCTACTCTCTTATTTGGTCGGTCAGGATCAAGACATTACAGTATATAAGGAAATAAAAAACAGCGGAAGTATCCCTCCCCCCACAATTTTTCGCCTACTCCCTAATATAGGTGTTATCCCCTTTCTTCATACAAAATTGTGAGCTTTGGGCAAGGCCACAAATACCTCGCATATTACTAACGAACAATAGCTACGAAATATAGATTTTTGGCATGAATTTAACCTTTTTACTGAACGTAATGTGTGATCGCTGGCGATAAAAACTATGTCATCCGGTTAATGCAAAAATACTCGAAAATGAAATAAATAATTCGATGCTTTTTAAACAAACGGATGGAAACGAATTTATCATAGAAATACAATTGTAATAACAAAAGCATACCAAATTTACTTTATTAAAATCATTACATCTTGCGTTTACACACTCGCAGATGGTCAACCCTTTGATACATTTGATTCAAAATTTGTTAACAATCTGCATTTTAGATGGTAAAACTGTGAACCAAATTTCATTAAACTAAACTACTACATTTCTGTATTATCGTTTTTACATGCATGAAAAAATACAGACAAATAAATAGTCAACACTCAGGTCAATTTTATTCAAAATTTGGAACGAATCTAAATCATAGATGTTAAACCAGTAAACCAAATTTTATATATTTAGCGCATTTTTTGTTTGCTTGAACAGCCAGGTAGACATACTTGCTCAGGATGAATTTTGTTCAAAATTTGATAGATATCTACAGATTTGATCTTAAGTTCATACACTAAATTTTATCCAGCTGGATTGAAAGCAATTTATTATTATTATTATATTCATGGACACCACGTATAATCCCGAAAATATATTTTCATACTCAAGGTGTTTTGAAATATGGAAATTCTTTAAAATCTCAAGATCCACTTTTTTTCTTTTATTGTGAAAGTACTTTATTCATTTCGCATAAGGACGGTTGAACCAAATTTTTAAGACGATACTTCCGCGATCTATTTCCAGAAACTTAAAAATTTAACATGAACAGCTAATTTCGATTAAAGCTTGATACAACTATGCCTTAATTATTTCACGTGTTATACATGTATCAGTCGACAATATTAACAGTATGGAATCAAATAACATCAAAGAAGTTGGGATGCGTATATATTTAATTTCTAGCCTTTAGCGATTAAAAGAATTTATTTTTAATGTTTTTAAATTAAATGTAAAACTTTCTGAAAAATCATGTTCAAGTAATTGTGTTACCCCATTAATTACACCAAAAAAAACTATTTATTAAAGATTGAAAACAAAGAATGCACTTAATAATATTTACCATTGTATAAAGTTTTTTAACCCTAAAATGGATAGCAATGATTTAGAATAAAGCAAAACGACGCACTATATATCGACATTTTAAAAAACTTCAGTATACAGCAATAAAAATTTGAACTTTTTCAACAAATACAAAAAAAAAAGTCCTGTTACGCTATTGTTGTATCATCATACAATAGTACCGATAAGAAAAATCCTTTAAAACCTTCGCAGAAACAGAGATTTAAAGCAATAAGAAAGTATATATATATACATATATAAAACAACGAACTTACAGCTTCTTTTCATGCTCAAATGCAAATCGCACATAAATGTGGCATCAGTTTATCCTCTTAATCTTCTTAAACTCGCTCATCCTATAATCTATATTTCTGAACATATGAATTTCACGAATAAACGCGCGCAAGGTCTTGATGGTCGTATAATAGCATGCACGAACAAAACAATGTGTGTTGTGTGTGTGTTTCAAGAAAGTGTTTTTTGGTTCAATGCATTTTCAAAACGAAAGTCTCGGATTCGTTCCAGTGCGTCGAAAAAAGAGGAAATATTTGTTGATGATTTGATGGATGTAGTATCTGCTTTCAAACAAAAGAGAAATTTTCAATCAAAAATAAAAGTTCTCTCACCAACCAAGAAACAATAAATCAAGAGCAATTCAGCAAAAAGAATAAAGAATTGATTTAAAAACAAAATAAATAAGAAAAATTTACGAAGAAGATAATAAGAAAACTTTAAAAGGAATTTAAATAAAAATTTATTGGAAAAGTCATCGACCAACTTTCTTGTAAACTCACATAATATCTTAGATTCATAGTAAAAATAAGGAAATTGATTTTATATCTTGAACCTGCTAATCGCTTGGATCTAAAATTTCATGTATATCTACACTTTTGGTTTCCACACATTATATTTCCTTTACTTCCTTACTGTGTTTTTGATTTACCTTGATCGCATATAGGCGGACAGATAAACATAATCGACTTCAAAGATAGATGTTTTCCCAATAAGACACAAGTCAGCAAATTTGACATTAGCTTAGTTTAGTCTAGTTCTATCATCGTCTCGATTTGAAACAACACAATGTGGATTTTGGGACGGAATTTCGTAATTCTGAACAGCAGTTAGATAACGAGGGGGACACTTGGGTTAGTAGTCCCTACCATAGAGCTTCAGCACCACACAAGCTGGAAAGTTTATATTTCGGATTAGCATGCATTAATGGCGGAATTATTCATATAGTCGGGTCTCGAATCTGGAATCTTCGGTCACAAAATTAATTTCGTACTATTAAGCCATCGAAACCCCAATATCGCTATTAAGGTTACATACTAAAATTCACCCATGTAAGTGTTTGTGTGTGTGTGTGTGTTTTTTAGATATTGCATTCGCATACACGCGAGAAGTTAGATACAAAAAACGGCTTGTTGATGAACATGATTCAAAATTTGGCACCGGCTTAAATTTCAGTGACAAAACAATATCAAAATGCTATTCATTTAAATTTTACCGGTTTTTAGCAATCTTTTTCACATACATAAAAACATGCAGAGAGATTGACTTACCGTATGCAATTTCCCTCCATAATCTGATAGAAATCTACAATTCGCAAACCAAATTTCATCAGCTCTGCTCATTGCATTTTTAAGTTATGTGTTGACAAATATACAAATAGCCTGACAAATATAATTTCAAAAGAAAAAAAAATTAAATAAATGAAGTCCGAAAAATCTTACAGTCGATTCTTTTACTGCAGTCGTGTACGAAATTTATGCTTTCCATTCGAAAAAGTAGAAAGAAAACATCTTCAGTTTAAATCAACTATTTCAAACGCAAGGGCAGTTACCAAAAATTATTATAATTACACATTAGAGTAAATAAACGAATAGCATTTTCATATATTTGTCTAAGAAATATTTAAGAAAGATTTAAAGATTAACACAGAATAACAATCTATATTTCTAATGCAAAATACAATGAACATCGGTTAACACATGTTCCTTTTAATGTCAAAACACTTGAACTTATCACTTGTTAAGAACTTCCAGGCAAAACAATGACCATTGATTAGTCATGCTTCACCTATTTGGGAGAAGGTACGGTCGCACTGCATTACAAAAGAAAATATTGCCACATAGTAATAATTACTAATAGATGTTTGCCCTGGATTGTATGTCTAAAATTAAATTATTTCAAAATAGAACTTATTTCGAAATGTTTTTTTTTAATTGATCTTTTATTATGATTGTTATTATTATTTAAAAGCAAATTGATTAATTGAAAAAAAAACATTTGTTGCGATGCATTTTTTTTTTTTTAACTAAAAACATTTAAGTTGAAAATTTGCTTTAAAGCGACCTGTCTTGATAACATAATTTAATCCAAGGGGTGTGTTTTTTCTTCATGTTGAATTTAAAAGCAGATTAGGAATTCTCAAAATATTTTAAATACCGCGAATAAAATTTCCTCAAGACTTCACAAATTTTATTAAATATAAGAGAATAAGGTTTATCATACACTTTTATTAAACCGCTTTTATCGAACTTAACTGGTTTCGTGTTTGTCGAGATTGAAATTTTTGATCGTCTTAACATTCATTAGCTCATATAATTGAATTTCAAATTTTTTACACTTTTTTCATGTTTTACACTATTTGAATATTTTCAGGAGATTATCAGTTAATTATTAATTAAATTTAAAATTTAATTCCGTATTTTGTATTGAACTTGATCTGAAGGTTAAAAATTGGAAAATTATAAAAATCCGACATTCAGCATACTAAAAAACCAAATATGTTTTTTTTAAAGGTTGTTTTAGTTATTTAATTTAACTTGTTTCATGTTTGCAAAGACGGAATCTTGTAATCTATTTTTCACTCACTTCTTAATGTGCCACAATTATGAGATTTTCTACAGTTACATGTTCTTGATAAAAAACATACGATTTCGACAGTTTTGAAATTTAGTAAAAAATAATTATTTTATTTAAGGTTTTAATGAAGGTTTACGTGTCTATTAAATAAATCGTCAGTTTCTTAATTAATAAAATCTACAAAAATATCTAGAGCAGGGTTGAGTATAATAACTGGAGAGAAATTTTAAAAAATGATTTCAGGATATAGCCCAGTCTTAAAATATCTACAAATCCATGTTTTAAAAAATAAAATATATTTTAATAATACAAAGATTAATGAGTACTAACATTAGTAAAGGATGGAATTTTGATAATAGATAATACACATCAAATATTTGAACATGACGATTCAGGAAAGAAACGAACTGTGCAGGCATTTGGTGTGTGATATCTTTCATTAATGCTCAAATGAATCTACGTCATCAGATTTTTTCTTGTGATGTCAACATCAAATCAAAGTTCAATTTTTTATGGATTTTACAGTAATAAGAGAGCAGGTGACAAATACATAGCAGCGATCTGGATTCTTATATAAAAATTCCATCATTTGTAGATACTGGTATGATAAATCTCCGGATTATTAAAATATATTTTGTTTCTTTTAATTTAGATTTATGTTTTACAGAAACTTAGAGATGAGAGTGGGGTTATGTTCTGCTATCATCATTATTTTATTTCTCTCTAGCTGTTAGATTTGGCTATATTTGAGACTTCTGAGTATTATTAATATTATAGACCAAATGCCTGAATATGCCAATAAAAGTACCGAACGGAAATATAAGCCAAACAGTATTCGTTTAATATCCTATAATCATTTCAAGATTAAATTAATCGGCATCTTGATTTAATTAAATATTTTGTTATATTGATACAACATTGACTTATATAGCTATAGCAAGAGATTTTTATAACTATAGTAATATTATTAGGTAAAATCTACGATACCAAATTTCCACAAACAATCATGTGGAGAAAATTTAATTACTTCAAACTTATTATGCACGAATCTGTACATCCAACAGAGAAAAAAGAGACTTGAATTCGCAACCTTGCTTTCACGAGGCTGAAATTCGGCCACCAGGCCGCCGTGGGCCAGAATAACGGGTATATTTTTTAGTTAAAACACATAATGCAAGCTGATTTTAGGTCATACGAAAAGCTGCTGAATGATGTATGTTTGAACACTTTTTTTTTATCTACATGAAAGTTCATAAAACATGTTTTTTATTTTTATTTTTTATTTTTTCCAAGAACGTTCAAACACACACATACAGAAAAAAAAAAAAAAAAAAAAAAAAAAAAAAAATATAAAAAACCATTTTTAAAAACATAAAAAAAAAAAAAAAAAAAAAAAAAAAAACATAATTAGTTGATACCTATTTTTTAAAGCCTTATACGAAATAATAAAACCAAGTTAAAAATATTAAGATAGCAATCCATATCGCAAAAAAGCAAAATTTACAACTCATACCGTGGGTTTCTAAAATAAGTAATTTTCTCCAAAATTTCGATTTTAATGAAAAGTAAATTTCCCAAATTATATTAAAGCAGGGAGTTTTGAAACTACGCCTATATGGAGAATAAAACTATATTCGTCAAGACTTTTGCAGCTAAAAACATTTGCATTTCGCTGGCATGAATGAAGCAATGGAAAGAAAAATAAATATTCCGCTGATGTCGAAGCGGGTTTCAAATATTAGTCCATTTTCTGCCAAAGCTTTTGCTATACAGAAATTCGAAATGAAATAAAACGCACATTTCAACTTTTATGCAAAGATGGGTTCCTAAAATAAATCCAGATTTTGTCAAAATTTCTGCTACCCTAAAATCACCTATCTCATGCCAAGGTAGATTTCAAACATAAGTTCAAAGGGGGGAAAAAGTACAAATTCTATGAAGGTTTTTTTTAACACAAAAATTTCACTGCATACATTAATTTAGAAACGCGACCATCAGTTTAAAATATTTAAGTCCATATATAATGTCTATTAAATTAAAATATAGTCGGTTTCTAATAATTTAAAGATGTAGCAAATAAGTTCATTAACATTATAAATTATGGAGGCATTATGAATTCTTTGACATGTTGTTTTTCAGTATTTTGTTGTGATCCAGATAATCGATGCTAAGTAATAATCGAGACGAGTTCCAAATATAAATCTATACAGAAAATAAAGCCATACTCTAACAATATTTTAAAACAAAAATTTTAAACACCCTAGTTTAGAAATGCAGCCACCAGTTTAAAAAAAAATCTTTGATTCAAATTTAATGCAGGTAATATTATATATAATTCAGGTTCCAATTTTTTTTTTAAACTCAGCAGACTGGATAATCAACACTATTATTTATTTAAACAATATGAATTCTTTAACAAGACTTTTCTTCAATATTCTGGATATGATTGAGGTAACCTATGCTAGACAATAACCAAAGCGACCGAATTTTTAAATTTACTCTATAATCTAATCTAGCAACGCTATAAAAAAAAATGCAAATTTTATTTCTCTAAACATTTTTAGCATTCAACCTAAAAATCACTAAACAGCCTCGATTAATCAGTTTTTAAAAAATCATTTGGTGAAATATAACATACTCCAAAAACAAAACACTCGAAAAATAAATATCCAAATTCTCGGAAAACACCTTTGATAGTCTGTTTACAAGTCGGGAATAAGCTAATGAAAAAAAGTAAAAAAGAAATATATATTTTTTAAGAATACTGTCCTACTGAAAAGCGATTCGCTGCATGAGACCAACTTTCTGTCCTCGGAGGAGTACGAAACTTCGCAAAAAGATAAGCGCAACACCGTTGAGCGCTGCTATGTGATTGGTGAACGATCGGACAGTTCTCTGCTGGTTGCGCAAGGCTCTTCCTCGCATAAAAACGCTCTCCGCTCTCTTTCCGACATCAGTGCCTGAAAATGGAGAACTCACACCTGAACACCAGTGAAAACGCTACGATGGTGGTACAAGTGCCGCTCATCAAGACAGCCCATGACATATTACTTGTGATACTTTTGGTCGCTGTCATGTTTGCCATGGGATGCCACATCACGTGGGAGCAGGTGAGAGTTAATGAACTCATTACATTTCCATTATTTTGCTTGTTTATTGATTCATACTAATTTGGGGAAAATGCAGAAAAGCAACGATTTTTCATTTCAGTGTAATTAATCGAATTATAGAAATTTCACTCTCTTGTATTAATTTCTGGTTCAAGTCCAGCCTTTTATAGAATTTTCGGGTAAAAATACATAAATTTAATAATTTCAATTATTCATTCATCTCAATATTATTTAAATGATTAAATTTTTTTTATTTATTTGAGACCTAATTATTTGAGAATTATGAAGCCATAAAGTTATGAATACTGATTTAGAATAATTTCTATTAATCTATAAATTGAAACCAGCATTTTATAAAAATGTAAACAAGAGGAACAATACTTATTTGAGATCTAATTTTTTGCGAATTATAAAGTCATGAAATTACAAATATTGACTCAGAATTTTGTCTACTAACCTACAAACTGAAACCCGCATTTTATAAAAATGTAAACAAATGGAACAATACTTATTCAAGAATAATTTTTTGAGTGAATTATGAAGACATAAAAGTATAAATAACTGATTCAGACTCATTTCTACTAGCCGGCAAACTGTAACTGGCATTCTGTAAAAATGTAAACAAAAGGAATAAACAAAAGAGCTTTTGTTTATAATAAGCTCATATAAATATGATTTTTTTTTTTCAAACGAAGTACTCTGAATAAAGAAGTTTTTTTACAATTTTTAACTTTAAAAAATATGCTAATGAATTTAAATAATTTCATAATTTAGATTATGCCACGTTACTAAGCAAAACTTATTTTTAAATATTGAAACTGATATGGAACACGAAAAAAAAAATGCTTATTTCCAAATATCGGTACTGTAAATTTCAGTAAAATACAAAAACACTTGAACAAATAACTCATATGTTCCTATAATTTAATACAAGATTTTTAAATCATAATCTCACTTAAAAATGAAAATCTGAATACACTTTATATAGCTTCCTTATGGATTACATTATTCTATTGAGTTATTGTTACTAACGAAATAGCTTAGACCTTTGTAAATCGCAACAAAAAATAAAAGAATGATTTAAAATATAAAATACTCACAAAATACGATCAAATTAAACACAAATGCGAAAAAAAGAAATTCATAAGATCCAAGAGTCATGTATAATATGATTCTTGAGTGCTGTGTCTCCAACCGTTCCAAATATGCTGTTAATTAGATCAATTCAACCAATATTCCAATTGAAAGGAAATAACCTTAACAGATTTTCTCATATCGGAGTCGTCAAGGAACCGAGACTGAGTAGAAATAGCTTTCGTCAGGTATAGTGACGGAAATGGATTACACGACGCAAGATAACAACAGAAGTCAGTTTTGTCAGACAAATACGAAACTAAAGAAAAGTGGAGGGGGAAAAACAAAGAAAGAAAAACTAATTACATCAACTCAGTAATTTTCTTCCTTGTGGAATGATATATCTGAGGATGGAAACTCTTGGAATTGAAAGAGAGAGAAAAAAAAATCATTAGTTTTACTGGCTTAAGTAAACAATTAGGACTTAGAAATTGATATATTTCATCTATTACGGAAAAACATCTATTTTGAAATAATTAAAATTAGATTACTTTGTTTACAGCTGATTTCTCACTAAATAGTTGACTAAAGCAGCAAAATTTAAAGAAGGATAATGTTGGAATTCGTAAAGAGCTGCGAAATATAACATATAAATCCTTTGAAGAATTTGGAATTAATGCTCTCTGATCATTTTGTAAAAAGTTAGAATAATATATAACTAGACTGATTTTTTTTAATTGAATTGAATGGTATATCAACCTGGAGTTTTCTTATATTCCATATATTATGGAAATACATCTATTTCTTAATATTTAAGGTTAGATTATTTTGTTTACAGTTTAACTCTAGATAGTATAAATGCTGATGAAAGCGGTAAAATTCAAAGAAAAACAATGCCGCAATTTACAAACCGCTGCGGAGAAGAAAAAACGAGTAAAATATTTGAATTAAATTTTATATCACTCTGAATTTTTTTTGCATTCCACGTAATATGGGGATACATCTATTTCCAAATAATTACGATTAGATTCTTTTGTTTATAGTTTACTTCTTGCTAATATAAAAGCTGAAAAAAGCAGCAAAATTTCAAGAAAAACAATGTCGCAATTCGCAATGCGCTACAAATAATCCACACAAATGCTTTGTTGAATTCAGAATTATTACTCTGAGATCATTTTGTAGAAAGCTGGAATTGGTCGGGATAAAAAAAAAAAAAAAAAAAAAACTAGAATGAGTAAAAAAGTTGAACTTAACGAGATATCACTCAGAAATTTTGTAATATTCTATCAATTATGAGATACATCTATTTCTAAATAAATAAAATCAGATTGTTTTGTTTACAGTTCATTTCTCGCTAATATAAATAACTTTCTGAATAATATAACGTTCCGCGATAAATGAGCATTCACGCGCTTGAAACTTTCAATTATTACAGCGATGAAATAATGCATATTGTTTATCAGGCAAAGGTGACGAAACTAAAGGAAAGTAATTTGGTTTCTTATAATTTTCATCCTTATAAATACGTGGAATAATTATTCGACATTTTTCGAAAATGGGGATAACAGAAAGATGCTATGTAATATGCAACACAAATCCTTTGACGAGTTCAGAATTACTGCTCTCTGTTCACATTCTGGGAGAAAAAAAAAGTAACACAGAGTGAAAAAAAAATGGTGCAATATTAATTCGTTTCGCCCAGCAATTCTCTAACAAATTTTTGATAGTTGCAGATCATAGAGCATTGGCTTTTCACATGATTGAGAATATAACTAAACATAAATCAAACCAAGAAAACTTGGATTATTGTTCTCTCAAAATTGGTTTCAAAACAACTGTTTCTTTGGCTGAATTTCTACAGAAAAAGTCAAAACTAATAATTCAATACAACAAATATTACTAGTAAAAATGAGAGTTTTCTATTGTAGTTACATCGTCACTAACGATTATTACAGGACAATGGAAGTAACGCGGCAAAAACAAGTAGCGCATTCAAATTTTATGTTCATTTTATACGATCTAACTTCTAGTAGTAGTTCTTACCCAAAAGGAAAAAGAAAGAAAAAATTAAGTGTGAGTTAGGAAATTACGAAAGAAAAAAAAAACTTAATTAACCAGCAAGTGATAGCTCAACATCAATTTTTTAAAACTTCTGAAGGGAAGTTGACTAAATTTGGTCTACTTAATGAGGGGGGGGGGAGGAAACCTTTGTCCGAATCCTCAGCAACAAATCTTCTAAAACACGCATTCATTAATATAAATTCATTACTGCTCCATCGAATGCATACATTTTTTTTATATGCCACCGATTAACTGATAGTAGGTCGAACCACCAGATTCAAAACTATGACCTTCTCATAGCATATCGGAGTTCTCCATGAGGACTTTTTTAAAAAACTCTTCTGTACAGCTTGGGCTGAAAATACCAAAAACAATAATAACAAAATTTAATCCATGTAATTTCTTTCGGGACTTTTTCTGTTAAAATGCTATTTAAATGCATTATAACATAAATAGCACTAGAGTATGATTTTACAATTTCATAAAATATATTTCCGTTTGAAAACAATTAAATTTCAAAACGATGCTTTTAAATAAAATAATAACTATGATTTATTTTTAAAAAACTTTTATTCAGTGTCATAAAAATGAAAAATTGACTTTCTTTCAAATAAAAAATTTGGAGGTCGAAACAATAAAACCATAATAAATTTAGCAATATAAATACCTGACAAACTGTAAAATACATTATAAATTTCAATTTCACTTTACTACGAGAATTTCTATTTGCACTCCATGTTTTCCTGATTTTTGCTTTTACATCCAGATTTTCATGTTTTTTTTTTTTTTTTTCTTTTTTAATACACAGATAAAAAAGTGATTTAATAATTATTATAGCACATTTAATTAGAACTTGTATTTTTTTTTCAATTACTGCGTTTTCAAATGAGAATCTTAAGATTTATCAATCACATATAACAGATATACGTTTTTAAAGATATCATTTACGAAGATCACATTTCAACCGAGATTATATACAAAAACCATATTCCACTAGACGCATGAAACGTTACGTAGAATTTTGTGTCAAGGAGAAAACGACTGGACTGCATCCCATTTAGTTGAAGTTTACGATAAACAGGGGTAGGACACTTCCGTGGAAGATTACTATATTTAAATAAATTATCAGAACTATAACAATTAATGTTCCACTTTCTACCCGCGAATTCTTATCAAAATTGCGAATGCAAAAAATTTTGTTAATATTATTTTTAAATTCGTAGCTGATTTATTAAGCATACACTTCCCAATTCGTATTAAGGTATTCGATTACGTTGAAAATACTGGTTATCGACCATATTGGGGATTTTTTTACAATTGTTATTTCTTGTAGTTCAGACTTTCATCTTCCCCAAACAGTTTATCTTTTCTAAGAAAAGGAAGGATTCATTATATTCTATAACTTGTGTAGAAAGAAAAATAGGATTGCTGCATTACAATTTTGTGCAGAGTGTTAACCGTTTTGGTAAAATTTTATTAAAATTTACTATCTCAAAATTAATTATGTTTTCAAATAATTTTGTTGTATTTATAGTATTTTGCATTATAACTGACAATGCATCTAAAAACCACAGTTGTAACACTTTTTTTTTTAATTTCTTCGACCGTAGTTGGATATCTTAAAGATTTTTTGTGTAGATAGGTATCAATGCCCTAAAAACTGATAAGAATATAATTCTGCGTCTTTTATCAAGGTTTCATACAAAATGCGCATCAAGATTTCATTTGGGATAAGACATTTTAATTTTAAAGTTAAAAAAAAAATTCGAAAATATAGTTTTGCCCCATTCATTCATCAAAAAGGAAATTTAAATAATTAGGAGGGGGGATTTCATTTCATCATTTTTTTTAAAGTAAAAGAAGTTATGTAGATTTTAAATTATCTTGATGCATCATATCTTCTAGATCATATGTTTAAAAATCGAATAAACAGTTTTATTATTATTGTTGTCCTGAGCTGATAAAACATCGTCGATGGAAAAAATAAAACATCACGTTACAAGTTATTAGTTCTCAATTACAATAGAAATTTCCCACTACACTGATTTAACTGTATTTATCCGAGGAACTAAAAGATATAAGAAAATATCTTTTAGTTCCTCGGATCTGCTAAAATCTCTTACAAAAAATATAATAATAATCTTAATGGGTTTAATAAAGTATGGCGGCAAACTATACAGCATTTCTACAAATGAAATAATCGATTCCAGCATGTCATGTAATCATGCAATAAGACTCAGATGTTGAGCATGTTGTTTTAATAAAATGTAATTCCTTATAATCCTCAAAAATGCATTTTAGTTTTTCAAACCTGCCGTAATTCTCAAAAAGAAAGCTTTAACTGCCTTCATGGGAGTGTGGCAGGAAAACAGGTGACGGCATTATGACAAATAAAACAAAGTGAATCTCACGTATTCCTACAAAGCAGCTTAGGTATTCAGTTTTCATAAAATGCAGCTTCTCGTATAAAGAGTAAAATAATATTTCCAGATTAAGAATTTGAATCGACTCGTAAGTAATCCAAATAAAATCATGATTTCTAGCTTTCATGTGTAAATATTGGTTTGATCCAAAAGAAATTAAGACAATTTCGAATGCAGAAGAAATACCAAATAGAAGATACACTATACGTTTTGAATATTCGACTACGAAAAATGGAAGAATTCGTAATTCGTGTTTATTAGTCATTCTACTTGAAGGATAATAGAAAACTAATAATTTTAAACAAAAAATAAATTTATTGCGATCAAATTTTCAAGGAGCATCTCATTTGAATATTGCTGCATCAAGTTCTAATAAAAATGTTTTATAAATAGCAATCAAGGGCATTTCAACTTTTCACTCAAATAAATGTTTTGATTAAATGATTACTTGAGCTAGATTTTTTTTATTGTTATTATTAAAATTATGTTGCCTCTGTTTAAACTTGGAATATTAGAGCATTTTAAAACTCTTTTATGAGCAACAAACTTTTACGAGATTAGCATATGAAAAATACATAAGTAGTCAGTATATATTATATGCTTATATTGATTTTTCAATGGATTATTAAAGAATAAAGTAGAAAATGATATAAATGGCCTCAAAAAATTCAAACACCACTTTTCACTTTAAAAAAGACAAATGAGCTATGTTTTATACTGTGGTAAATGAGAATATTATTTAGTAATCACCTAAGTAGTTCAAAAAAGCGTGTAAAGAAACCAGTAGTGGTTACTTTTTTTTTTTTTTTTTGCTTTTGGCAGCTCTTGCCACTTTTAATCCTTATTTATATTAATATTTTTAAAGAAATTCCGTAATGTCAAAAGCAAATGTTAATCCAAACAGCATGTTTTACAAAAGATCGTAACCTTTCGCTTACTTTTAATTCCTTAACAACATTACCTTGATTTCAGCTTTTCGCCATATTTCTGACATAAAACCAAAATAGCTGTGACTTGCATTTAAAATAATTCTGGGTTTCATGGTTATATTTATATTGTCTAGGCTATTTTATCTATCTCCTTGTTTTTTAATGTATTTAGTTATATAAGATGATGCATCATGACACGTGTTCGGCGCATTAACAACAAAATTTTTCGTCCCTCTCTCTTTAAGACTCTGGGATCTCAAATTAGCAGAACGAAATGTTTTATAATGAGAAAGTCATACGCTGTCCATGTGACTTAGCGGTTGCATTTTAAACTCAAAAACGAGATTTAAATGCTAATATTTGAAAGATATTAAACTAGCAACTAATTTTCAAAAGCGCTTTCGTTATTCCATAAAAGTTAATTAAAAGGCAAACTTTTGATTTCATCCACAAAATTTATTATTTGGTACATGAAGTAAATAAAAACTTCAAAACCAATTTAAAATGATGAGCATTGGATATTTATCCAAGCGACTGACCTAACAGTAAAGCTGCCGAAAAGTGGCCCTCCATACCGGCTTCAAAAACAAGAAGTGGAAAGCATTTACCAAAACAACCTTGTAAAAACAACTTTCGTTGATCATTCATTATCAGCCGTCTATTCAAGTGTGTTTACTAAGAAAGGGCACGCATGTTTCAGATCTGAATGAACTCGGGAGACGAAGAATACGCGAAAAAAACCCCAAGTCTCGTTCAAACCTCAAAACTTTCACTTTTTAGCACAATAAACGGTCGTTTTGTAATTCGTAGGAGGGTTTACAATGCAAGTGGGAAAAGGAGGCGGCGGTAAACCTTTCGTCAGTGCATTGTTTCGTGCGATGCGCCTGACCCCATTTTCACCACCACCTGCGGCAATGGGTCAAACTAATTCTTTCGGCACTCCCACAGGTAGGACAGAAGTACTCACCTTGCATACTAGTCAATGACTGTAAGCAATGGTGAAAGTTGCAGTGACCTATGGGTCAGAAATAATTGCCCATTACAAACAAGGTACGTCATTTATGCGTAATAAAATTCGGGCAAGTTCAAGTGACACAAATTTAATTTGCTTCCGTCCTTTACAACACAGAATGAGTGAGAAACATGAAACGTTGATGGAATATCAAATAACAGTAGATAGACATTTTTTAAATCGTTGAAATGATAGGATTGATTTGGAAACAGATAAACTAGATTCGGAAAAGCTTATGGATTCAGAAAGCTCATTTTGCGAAGAGATTTGTCATCAAAATAGACGGCTCAACGTGTTTGTTGTCAATTAGATGTCACGAGAGAGAGGTAGTGAACTGGATCAAATTATCCATGAGAACACAAATGTTGGATAAAGTGATATACTATATTCGTGCATTCTTGACAAGATCGATTGATTTCAATCTCGCGTAATCACAATACATATCTTTATATTAAAAACAGATTAATTAACTTCAGTACGGTTACTTGAGATGCATATCATAATGTTTAATCATAATTAGATGAAACAATTACACAGAATTTTACTTCATACGGTTAAAGGATATTTGAAAATGTAGAATTTGGCATGCATCAAACCACGCAATCGACATTCTTACACGTACGGCCGTAATTTTAGGATCACAAAGTATATATCCTTCAATAAAGATAACTTGGTATCAATTCCAACATTTTTTTGTTGATGAATTGTTAAAATAATGCAATCGGAGTCTAGTGCAGAAGAAAATATCGTTCGTTAATATTTATATTATGAGACGAAACTTACAAGATTATTTTTAAATACTTCAATATTTTTAACAGTATTATCTTTTACGCCATTAAATTAAATTAAGAACTATATTCTAACATTTGATTTAAAATGTGAATCAAAATTTCATTTTAAAAACATAAAATTATGAATTCTCTAAACAGAAATTCTTTTCCTTTTCATTTTAGACTCCCCATCTTTAATTGCAGTTATGAAAATAATTAAAACACGAAACGAAATTTAAATTTGAAATACAGACACAAAACATAAGGTTAGGCAGTTTGACATTCTTCCCAGGTACGGTTTCGTTGAATTGACTGGAGAATAAACGATTGATGGAAAAGAAGATATGATCAATTTATAGAAAAGGAACAAAGGGAAATGAGCATCTTCCTGACTTCCTACGTAAAAGCAGGAAATTTTATTTATTTCTGATAACTCTCATGTTTCTAAGAAAATAAAAATTCCCCACATAAAGCCTTCTATGCGCAAATGGTTTTAAAGCCAAAGGTTTTTCAAAAACTTTATAATCAAATCAGTCAATAATTTTAATCAATGAATTATTTAATTAATTAAAATCACTAATTTAATTCAAATTAAACAACAGGGCTTAAATTTTTCTAGGACTGCCCTAATTTTGAATAGAAACAGTCAAATACATTAATGATGTAAATTTATAATGTCCTAACATATATGATTTGTCAAGGAATATTAGGTTCGACCCCAAGTAGAGTCTCGTAGATGAATTTAAAAGCGAGAATATACTGACAGATTCATCATTACTAATGCTCAGAAATGAATGGAAAAGCTTTAATAATGGCCATCAATCAGTTTTAGGGGTTTGCGTTTCAAGAGCCAAATATCGTTAAGGTACGACAAATACAATAAATCTATGATGAATTTTATGTGTATATACGAAATAACTGCATTTCCTATTAAAAAATCTAAGCAATTCTTTTATAATAATCTTTAAAAAATGTAAGGGTAAATAATGTGGTAATACTGAATTTAACAACAAAAGACAGCCCTTTTGTTTTAAAAATTTTACAAAAACATATTAAAACGAACGTATAAAAAGTATAAAATATTCACATCTCTTGACTATTTATATTTTGACAGCAATCAAAAGTATCAATTTAACAAACGCTTCTACTCTCGTAATATAATTACTTCTTTAACTGTACATACAAAGTCAGAAAGATTGAGTTCAAGCAATAGATAACTGAATGCAGAAATTAAATTATTTTATTTATTCATGAAATTTAAATGTATTTTAATTATTTATGAAATTTAATCGTATTTACATGATTAATGAAATTTAAGTATATGTTAATTATTCCTGAAATTTAAATGTACTTTAATTAATAATTCAATTGGTTTGATTACTAATTAATCTAAATTAGTTCAATTATGGATTAAATTAATACAACTTATTAAAAATAATTTCCTTCTTACTAAGGATTATTCTGCGTCAAAACTTAACTAATTTTAAACAATCTAAAAGTTGCTAGTTAATTAACTTTTAGTATAAAGAATTAAATGATAAAATTAAAATAAATCAATTCAAAATTTAATTTCTTTAAAATAGATGTTAAACATTATTTAAAAAAAGAGAAATCAAATTCTAACTTTAAATAAACTAACTTACTGTGAGATAAAATAAAGTGAATACAAGTCAGAGTGGGCAGTCTTGAAAATCCGTACATCATCCGTACATTTTTTAAATCCATTTTAATTGATACCAATTAGCTATTTTAAATAAATGAAGTGATAAAAGAAATTATTTCTATGGAAAAATCTACACAACTAGCATTTAAGTGAATCACATCGAAGGAAAAGAAAGAATACAAAATAAATCATATCAAAATTTGATTGTAAAACTTGTCACATAAATAAAAATATATTAACTAATTGGATAAAAAATAATAATCAGCAGGGAGAAATAAGAGCTGTGAACAAGATTCGATAAGTGTCGTGTTATTATAAAACATCATTGCATCTTTCGTGAATATTTATTTCTTTGTAAGTGAGTTATAGTAAAAGTAAAAGAATCCAGAAACATTTGGAATAGCAAATAATAACTGATAATACTAAATACATATAAATAAAATTTATATTTAATACAATTTCAAAAGAAACTGAAATGAAATAAAGAAAATATCAAAACCACAGCATTCAAGGAATTGTATTTAAACTTCGAAGCTCTATAATAATTCATTTTTGGCCAAGATTGGATGAAATGAGTATCAAAATTATACAAGAAATTAAGCAGATAATTTAGCAATATAATTAATAAATACAACCAAAAAAAATTCCATTCAGATTAAAAATTAGATGCTTTGAAAAAATGCCACAAATCTTATCCATTTTTGATGCGCAGATTCTATCTTTTTATTCCAAAAAGATTACAATTAATCCAAAATCATTATGGATATTTTATGACACATTGATTCTACAAAATATGACTTCTTTCATTTCTCCCCTTACTTTTTTATTACTTTTAAAAATCTACAAGGACTTCAATAAAATATATCAATTAATAATTCATATTAACTGATTAGTTTCGAAAATTTTATTTTTCTTAAACTCATCATATATATTGAACATTTAATTAAAATGTCTCACATTTCAGTGATTTTTACTGAATTATATTCTATCTGAATTATATTCTAGATGTAAAATATTATTACATCTTCCGATGCCTCAAGGTCTAATGATTCTTAGGGTTAAGGCTTTTATTTTGCACCATGTGATTCAATCAGTAAAAAAAATAAATAAAAAAAATAAATAAACACTGAAACTTATATAAAATATATAAAATAATTATATTAGCTAATAAGTTTTCAAAAACTGTCATCATTTTCGGAAACTTTAAATAAGCTCAACATTTAAGTACGATCACAGATTTGCATATCGAAATATTCAAATCATTACAATGATGGCGAAACACATACCACTTCTGAATCAAATTGCTTAATAAACTAAATTCCTTAGTAAACTAAATGAATGAAAAAAATGATTGTCATCATTATTTTAATTTGTACAAAAAGAAGAAGGAAAAAAAAAACATTGCATGAGCTGTTGTTTTATTACTAAACACATCAATTATGTAAAGAAGGCATGTAAAGATATAAACGTTTATTGAACTTCATCATTAAATCATTTATTGAATTTCCGTTTATTTTGCTTATTTTCTTTGACTGGAGTAAATGACTGAAATGGGTTAATACCCATCCCAAAGCACCACTGAATTTATAATTTGTTCCCTTAAAATATCTGTGCTGTTGCAGCCTAAAAGAAATATGTTTTAGAGCAATAAGCAAAGGCATAGAAAACTTTATATCACTTTCAAATACCAGCTTGATAAACCGGTTGTGAACAACCTTATAACGATAACACTTGGTTACCCTAAAGATTCCACATTACAATGTTCTACATTTTTGACATTCTTTATTCCATAAACCTCATAGAATGATTTATCGCAAATGCTTTTCACAAAGAAACTCAAGGTTTATAAAAGAGATCATCAACATTTATGTAACTTTTATGTCTGGAATAAAACATAAAATAAGCCATTGTCATAAGTAGTCTGAACGAGATCAAGAGTAAAGTAGGTGACAAATGTATAAACGATTTACTCACACTTATGCTAACTAACAAAAAAAAGTCTATATCGGAAAAGTTTATTCATGTGTTATTCTGGGCGAATATTTTTAAACGAAACTTCCATAAAACAGAATTTTTACTCAAAGAAATATTGTTAGTATGTATAAGATTTTTATCGAGCATCATTAGATGTTCATGGAGTATTTTTATTTACTGATGTAAAGAACAGAAATAATGAATATTGAAATAATAAATATTGACTATAACTGGATATTGAAATATTTATAGTAATGAAACTTTTCTATCGAAAACTCATTTAATACGCATGTGTAATCAAGTTATAAATGAGTGTTCTTGTTATATTTAAGTTTACTGAAGTAAAAAACAGAAATAATAAATACTGACTGCAAACGAATATGAAAAATAATGAATATTGAAAGAACATTGAAATATTTATAGACGACAAAATCTTCCGATCGAAAGCTCGTTTAATATGTATGTAATATAATAATTATAAATGAATGTACATTTCTATGAACAGAACAAATGTTTTCATTAAATGAAAATTTAATTTTATAGGCAAATTAATAATGAAGTTATTTTGCAGGAATTTAAATTTGCATAATTTCCACGTTTCGCATATGCAGTATAAAATCCGTAGGCATAATTTCCATGCAGCAGTTTTACATTGTCTTTTAACGTAATTAACGCCAATCATTGTTACATAATATAACTACAGCTATGTATTTTCTATAACAAGATTATGACAATGCACTCTGTGCAATGCTACATATTGCATGGTCCGACGTTCTTTAAATTTTTTCCATAAGTTCATTTCAATAATGAAACTTTTATACCATTATAGAAAGGATTTTTTTTATATCATTTGATTCCATTATAGTCTAAAATATCAAAAAATTTCATTTCTCTTCGAATTTTATAAAGACGTATAAAAGCTTAAATGTAAAACTGATAATAATAAACTTATAAAGGGTCTAATTTGTTCAGCGAGAGTAGTTTCCGCAAAGCTTTCTCACATACTCTCTAATAATTGTAATTGTGTATTATTAAATATATGACAACGGCGGACAAGAGTCATGAAACAGCCTATCAGAGTGCAAATTTCTACAATTAATTGTGGGAATGCGGTTAATACAAAAGTAAAAGAAAAGCAAATGAGCATTTTAATCTTTTTGTCTAGACTATTTTAACCTAAATGTGAAATATAACTACAATTATAGTCAGAAAATTACATATCAAATTTCATATACTCTAGTCATTCCATTTTTCAATTATGACGTTTACATGCTTAAGATACATAATTATAAATTTGTAGCAGACGAAACATGAAAGCATATAACAATAACAAGTGTTATCATCATGTACTTTCCACAAGACGGTCAATCCCTTGACGCATTTGGTTTCACATTATATCCATATATGGAACTACAAACGTTAAATATTTGTATCAACTTTTATTTGGGCAGCCGGGTAGATAGAATTACTCGGAATGGATTTCTTTCAAAGTTTGACAGGAGTCAATAAATTTGCTTTAGGGGTCACAATCTAAATTTCGGGCATCTAGTTCATGACGATTTTGAATTATCGCGTAGACAAACAGATACAGTTCCAAGGAAGTGTTTTTCGAACTCAGGGTAGTTTGAAATATAGAAATTCAACAAAATCTTCACTTTGCACCTTTTGATGATTTCAATGGTTTCTCTTAGAGCACTCATATATAAGAAAGAAAAATTAGTGAAGAGCATCTACATAAGTGAGTCACGATTAGTATATTAGTACACTCTAAACAAGTGGATCATCCATATCCCTTTAAAAATGACCCAATTTTTAAATGCATTATTTTTCAAAAAATAATTAAATTATAAATGTAACATATAAGAAAAATGCTTATTAACAAAGAAGGTCGTGAACTTTTTCGAGTACATATATTTCTTTACATGTTTTCCTTGTTTGTCATGCAATGGGGATTTCTAATATCATTTGAAATTTGTAAATACCTTGAAACTTCATTCAGAGACTAAGAAATCGCATCTTTATCATGTGAGCTTTTATACAAATAAGTATTACTTAACTTGTCTGCTCAAACAGATTAGTAAAAACCACTACATTTTGATGTACCGGTGTATGTACTAGATTTTCAAGTCAGATCAGGACTCATTCTTTTTAAATCTCCCTTATTATAAACAATAGATTTATAGCTGCAATCAGAACAAACAATCAATCAATGAAAGAAATTTTTATTCTGAAAGAGAAACTCGATGAAATGTCTAGCTTTAAAAATTCTGTCAATAAAGGAAATTTCATTTCCTAAATATTTAAATTATGCTAAAATTCTAAAATGGAAACGGGAATTTATTATCAAAACCAAATCAAAATATCCACATGCATATGAACAAATGAGAATTTATAAAATAAGCCCATACTATATACAAAATAATTTAAACAAATCGTTTCGATTCAAATATTATATATATATATATATATATATATATATATATAACCTTTGACCCAAAGTTAATTTTGATAAATATGAGCTACAAATAAAAAAAAATAGTGCTAATCAAAAATGATATCATAAGTTATATATGTCAAATAATATTACAATCATAAGGTCGTGTGAGCAGTATGGAGGGAATGAATACATTTTATAACATGAACAGTTTTAGTTTTGTCGGCAGATTTGCTACTTAAAAGTAAGCAAACTACTGATGATTCAAAACCAATAACTATTTATATTCAGGCATATTACTCGATGAATGATACTCCCAAAATAGTCACAATGTTAAAAAATAATACATATCTGTTCTTTATTCCTTTAATAAAATAATCACAACTATATTAATACGTAATGAAAGTTATATAGCTTGCAACAATTCTTTTTTTAAGCTAAAACCTTTTAACTATTAGCGTTTCTGGATAATTTTAGTTCTTAAAAAAATTTGTTTTACAAGACATACAAAAGTGAACATTAATTATTTCCCTAGCCTTTTAATCGAACACTGTGCGATTTACGATTAAAATGTTAAGCGAGAAGGGAAACGCATAAAAACGATTTTTAACCGTTAGACTATTAAATAAGGGAGCCCGCGCGATGTACGCTGATGCTTTACCAATCACAACACACGCCAAATCCCCGAATTTCCCCTCCCCCCCCAACCTTCTTTAAAACAGCTATACAATTTAGCCTTTCTCGAAATTCCAGAGAACTCATTCCGACTAAAATTTTCCCACGAAATTATCATTTCAGTCATTAAATACAAGGGTAAGTTTACATTTTTAATTATTATCAAAAGATTTAACGATTATTCATAGGAATGGACCAGATTAAAATATAAGATTATATTTCGAATTAATTCGGCTAACTCGAAATCAAAACTAAAATTTGTGAGAAATAGTTTATATTTTTGCATTAATTTCGGTAGTTAAATGCTTCCACATGTTGTGTCAACGATGATCTCCAGTGAACAATTTTTAGAGCATTTAATTCGCTCAGAGATTTTATTGCTGTAAAAAACATTCGACCAGAAAAACCTTAAAGGATCTCTTGAGAAATTTTGAATCAGTCATATGTGAACTTTACAGTTTCTTTTAAAATTTTTAGTGAACATTTTTTGCCTTCAAATTTTAATGTTTCTTTATTAAAAAATTTTATTTACTGGTTTTATTTCAGGGATAACTAAATTTATAATAAAAAAAATAACTATTACTTAATTCATTAAATTCCGAAAGTATTTATTTATATATTATTTCTTAAAATTGTTAAACGCATAAATAAAACTTTATTATTATTTTTAGAATAAAAGTGCCGTTCTTTCCGGATGTACTTTTTAAACCATTTTTTAATCCAAATTTAATTTTCATTGCATTTTTATTAACCTTAAATTAGACAGTTTCAAATTCAATATTAATGCTAAGTTTTCAAAATGTAGTACTGTGCTGCAATAATGCAGTACTGTGGTACTGTATCGGATTTAAAAAGTGCCTCGAATTGTCCAGTTTGTTTATATATCAATAGTTCACAATTCATATTAAAAGACAGTAACTACATTTAATATTTAAAAAGCTAATTTCTAAAGAATTCTCTACCTAAAATATAGACATCCTAACATGACCATAGAGGACGAATCAATTTAAAGACAATAGGCAAATATATATTAGTTTTACTTCTCTATCGCTTTTTGCCTTTCTAAACAGTTAAATCAATCATTATTTACAGTTTTTTATTTTATTTATTTACTTAACTTTTTTTTTGTCAAATACCAGTTGATTTGCACAAGCGAGTGTCTGGATTTAAGTTTGAAAAACCTAATAAACTTAGTTGAATAGATGTGATATCCAACCAATATTTATGTATAATTTATATGTATGAAATATAAAGATAATATACTCATAGATACAAAACATTGTATCGCCACCTTTCAACTATATAATAGAGACTATTATTATTTATCATATACTTTTAATTTGGCCATACAAAATGACGCTTAAAATTTAACAGCATCGATGTGATTTTCAAACCGATATTCATGAATAATTTATATAAATAAATATATAATGATAATATATTCATAGATGTAAAAAACCGTATCGCAACCTTTTACCCATATAATATAGATTACTATTATTTATCATATACTTCTAATTCAGACATACAGAATGTTCAAACTCTGAAATTGAAGAAAGATCGTAAATATGCAATATCTTCAATAAACAGAAGACTTAGAAATTACGTACATGTGAATCAATGCCACATTGATGTGCGATTAGCCTTAAGAGTAAGAAATTTTGTTATTTTTTGAACTGCTATCTCCAGCGTTTTGTCATTAAATAATCCTCTTTAAGTTGATTGCAAAACAGTTTGGCAGTCATGAATAACGAGAAAAGGTAAATAGGATCATTGATTTAAAAAAAAAAAAAAAGCGTATAGTAACTTCCACAATTCAGTAAAAGCCCGTGTTTTCCTCAATTTACTGATCCAATGATTGCAAAAAGAAAAAATAACTTATTTAAAACTTTCTTTATAGAAAAAACATATCACGATAGGATGAACATCAATTCAACTTTCACAATTAAGCTACTTAAATTCGTTGCTGAAGGGATTTAAAAGAATAATTTTGATGTTTAGCAACTTTTTGTGATTACAGACATATTTAAATTTCATTGCTAAACATTTTAAAATATATAATAAAAAAAATATCAAATCGTCATGCACTCAACACTTTCTAAAGTTTTTACTATCATATTTAGTATTATCTTTTCCAAACGACGAAATGACATTTGTATATTAACGTTTTTTGGTGGGTGGAGAAAAAAAATTGGCAAACAGATGTTAACTGACTGAAATATAGCTCCATTTTTTGCACTATAAGCTTTGTTCATTTTTCATGATATTATATGGCTCGTAATTTCATTCCGTTCGAGAAAACAATTATTAATGAGCATTGCAACACTAATGTAACCACTGTAACGAATTAACAAAAACTCCCAGATTTTTTACTGTCTTCGATTTTGTTTTAGCACGTTCAAGGACAATGCGGATTATGCCTTTCTACTTGCTAAAAGTAAAGTGTTTGTCTAGGTAATAAATAAATACGTACACTACTAAATGTATTTTGAAGAAATTTAATAATCACGAATTATCTAGTTATAAGCAAATCTTTGAATGAAATGGATTTTATTTACTGCTCATTATTATAAATTTAAAAACATTTTATTATTAACTAAGTGGGATTTTTAAAAATGGAATATCTATGGAATTGTGATAAAAAAGGAGAGTCGATTACTCTACCATAATAATTACAAAATTAAGTCTATGCTCATACCATCTAACAAACTATCTGCGCATCTAGATCCGTAATGGATTATTTATAATTTTAGTAATAATTTTTAAACTAAACTACAGCAGTGAATTTTGCGCAACTATGAATTACTCACATAAACCATGCAACTATAAATTGTTCACATAATGCGTGTCAATATTAATAAATTAAAATTATGAAAGCAAGTATTCATCCACTGATCATGAAAGACCTAATCATGATAAAAGATGATTTTATAATAGTTTCTATTTGTTTACCTTAAAACAAACCAATTAAATAGAACTTCTAGAATAAGACAATAGCGCATTGTAAAAGTCATTTTGTAGCCTATTGTGAAATCGTTTATGAGATATATATGAGAATTTAATTCTAAAAGAAATTTCCAGTTTCAAAACTAATCCGAATTTTAAAATTCTCCATTATCGATATAAAAAAATAACATATACTTTATTTATTTATTTTGGTTTTTAAATGATTTACAAGTGAAATGCAAAGTTCATTTCATTATTTCAAAGAAAAAAATCAAATTAAAAGAAATAATTTAAATTTTCTAATTTAATTTTTTTAATGGGGCAGTATTGTTTATAGCCAGATTATTCAATATGGACATATTAGATATAAGAAAATTTTAGAAGAAATACGATACAGAAACAAATTGAAAAACGTAGAATACATTTGCTTTCTCTGTAAGTGATTCCTGTACTTTTGTGGGGATGTCTGCCATTTCCTGACGATAAGATCTCGGCTTTGGAATCTGAAGATACCCGGTTCAACTCCATGCTTCAACGTAGATCAGTGTGTACGAGGGCTTGGTGAAGATCTCCAAAATAAAAATTTAAGACATAGATATTTAAGAGATATTGGATGGATGTAAATTAAACTTAACGTCGTGAGTAATACAACTTCAAAATTTATTCATGGAAAAATCTTGGAAAATGGGAAACTGGATCAGATACTGTACTCGCCATCTGGTTAAAATTTTAAAAAAAATCCGTCCCAAAATAGGCGTTGTGCTTAGTTCTAACATCCCATTAATCAAAAATCTGGAAATTTCAGAAATCAGATAAAATAAGTAACTATTCATAGTTATTATGTTATCTCAATGCTTTCCTGCAAAACAATAATCAGACCTTCGTTCATTCATTGTGCGTATGCTTCGATTTCAATAACATGAAATGAGCATATTTTATGGGTACTTAAAAATGCAGAATTGTGAGGGAATTCCAACATTTCTCTTAAATTCATTGTTAAGCTTATTCATCGCACGTACTGGGCATCTACTGAAAGCAATTTCCTGGTAAACAATATCCTTGAATTTATTTTAACAAAAACATTTTCTTATCTCGAATTGAGAATAGAAGATGACATCCATCATAATGCCTAGCATTAACTCGGTAATATTAAAATGCTTCCCAAGTCAAAACTTTTCGCCTCCATCTTTTCTACTTTTTACTTTCATCAGTTATAGCGATTGCATTTCTTTATCCACTAGCACATGAATAATAAGACAACTAGCATAGGAATATTAAGAAAAATAATACTCAAAAGGGGACTATTTAGGAAATTAAAAAGAAATTTCGGCAGTCAAAATAAAACTATAAATTAACATGGTGCTTTGTTCTGATTTCATTTTTGAAGATTAAAAATATTGCTTCAAGAACATAAAATCAAAACTTCACCGGAATGACTTGTTAAAAAAAAGTGATGAGAAATCACTATTATACTTATTCCTAATGTGAATTATCCTAACTTTCCTATAAAAATTCAAGACACACTTTTCTCTTTTTTTACAATATATCATAATAATATTTAAACTAAACTTTTATAAAGAAAAAAAATTAAGATTACAGTTGTGTTTCTAACAGACTTCTTTGTTCTGGGTGGAAAAATCTAAAAGCTGTATTTCACCTTGTACTTTCTTTTCGTTGTCTATTTTTTCCCCCATTTTTTTTTCCTAAAAAAATAACTAAAACAAGGAAACTTACAAAAGAGATCCTTAGCTTAACTATCAAATGCGACTCATTTTTCTTTTTCCGTATTGTATAATTATAACAACATATTTCAGCTTACCACAAAGAGGGTTGAAACATTTTCAAACATTTCGATTTATTTTATTATATTAGGTCTGTAGGGCAAAGTTGCAAATGTATTCAGATTTTACCATTTTTTTTTTTTTTTTTTCAATATGCAAATTGCATGAGGTACATAAAAAAATTCTGACAAATGTGTAAAATGTTTTGTGAAACATTATTTCTGTATTTTCATTTCTCACAATAATGTCATTTTATCTCTCAAAGTAAATACAAAATGACAAATTTATAATTACAATTATATAAATTATTTATAAAAAAACAATGCAATCAGAAAAAGATGGTTCTTCACTTCGAGTTGAAGTTTCCTGTGAGTTTAGCAATCAAGAACTTCTTTAGTACAAGTTTATAACCAGACATTAAAAAAACATTAGCGACGAGTAGGGTTAATTCTGTTATTAGAAAGCAGGATAAAGCGCATTTTTACTAGAAAAACGCAACAAAAATTAACATTTTAGGATTGATGAGATGCGAGATTTTTTTTACGGTTCAATTAAGAACATTCAACGTAGGCAAATTGCACGGGAAACACGAAATCCTTCAATGACATCGAATATAACTCACATTGTTTTACGAGTTAATTTATGTAAAGAGAAGAATCAAAAACAAAGGATAGCGTTCGAACGTTTTAAAGTTATTTTTAACCAGGCTTCTGTAATATGGTGGAAGTACCTTCCTATTCTTGCTTTTTACTATATATATTGAATGAATCCGAACAGCTTTTCTCCAAAACAATGTATTAAAAGAAGTCAAAACAAAATATTCACCCTTCACAGTAAGACAGCCGTCCAGTTCCTACTTAAAAAATACCAGCAGTAAATATACACTTTCTAAAACTTAAGTCATTTCTCATATCTCCCAATCATAATACGAAGTGAAAGTTTGAAAAGTATGAAATAATAAAGTGGAGGTATACTTTCCTACTCTTGATTTTGATAGCAAATGCTGCACGTAAATATGAATCTTCCCTCTCCCCCCAAAAAAACAATTAGAATCTGTACTGAAAGCTATCATACCAAGATAGCAATCACAATAAGATAGCCATCTAATTCGAGCTTTAAAAAAGATTATACAGAATATAACTTCATAAAACTTAGTCATCACCTCGTATCTCCCTACCACTGCGCAGCGTGAAAGTTTAAAAAGGGGAGTACCAAACTGGACGCGATTATCTACAGAGGTAATATTCAGAAATACAGACACAATAACATATTTTACAATTTAACCCTACTAAAACATGTAATATTATTAGGCACCACTGAAGTAACGTGTTTCAATACACTTCTACTTTTAATGTGAAGAGGAAAGGGTTAAAATCCTAATCATAATAAATTTGCAATCCTTCTCGGTCTCCTGAAAAAATGCTTTTGAACGCTTAGTTTAAATACGTTCAAAATCAGAGAGATTTAAGATTACACCCCATCCCCTTTTTTCTCTAAATAACATCTCCTAGTTTGCGATAGCAATATTTTAAAATTATTTGTTTTATATCATTATTCTAAATAATATGTTCGAGCAAATATAAATCATAAATTACATCATTAATTTTTCCCACAGTTTATTTCATTTATCGTCAAAGTTTCTACTGTGAAAAATTATTTACTCATTATTGGTGCAAAAAACGATGTGTTTTCAGATATCTGAATAAGTTTATACAGCATAAAATTACTTGTAAACTTGAAAATCCAAACAAGAAAATTTAAATCAAAGAATGGTCTTTCCAATTCCGTTTTATTTTTCTAAATTCACCTTCACATAAAATTAATCTAAAATCACGTTTCTCTGACTATTTGTCATAGAATTTTGTTATAGAATTTTAATTTAGGAAAGTGTTTAAAAAATAATAATAAACTCAAATAAAATGAAAACATCATCATTCATATCAAAAGAATGCCAATGAAGAAATATAAACCCTATTTGAAAAAAGACTTATCTAGGGTACTATAAAAGAATATGGAAATTGCAGATGTAAACAAAAAAAGTAGCTTGCCCATGGGGGGGGGGAACCTGGAAATAATATTTATGCAGAAATATGCCAAAATATTAAGCATGAATGACTTGAGGTTCGTTATTATTACAGCTGGTCGTGATATGGGATATAGAATTAAGATATCTCAGAGAAATCCTTTAAATAGATGGAAAACAGAAAGCTTTGAAAAAGAAAACTGCTTTTTAATTTCTACAAAGAAATGTAGTTATCGAATAAAATTCTGAATAATAAATGTTAAAAATCAGTAATTTAAAAAACAGAAATAAGCAGGCTGTCAATAACCTTACCTGATAAGTTGCCAGACAGTTTAAACAGTAATGGGGGTAACTTCATTAAATGATTCAAATTCTTTATAGAGACCTAAAATAAGCTATTTTCCAGTTTGCAAGATCTAAAAAAAAAAAAAAAAAAAAAAAAAAATCTAAGAAATCTATTTTCTCCCTCTTTCTCATAGAAAATCCTTTTGACATGCAGTCACCTATTATCTTTGAAGACAAATTTTCAAAATATAATAAAAATAAGGATTTCAAAATTATTTCCTTTCAAAGTACAATGAGAATTACTGCCCTCCTTTGCTTTAAGAGCTAGCTGTTATATAGTTTTATAAGATCCATTATTTCATGGCCACAAAATTTGCGAAAAGATAAGATGTTTCAAAAAATGAAATTTTTTCATCATAAAAGTATCATAATGCATTACATAAAACGTGAAAATTTAAATATGTGTGCCACAACAATCACAAAATCGTGTGCATGCGTATATTTTATATTATCTAAAACTGAGACTGCGCCTAACTTCCTGCAACTTCCTTCCCCAAATAAATTAGGAATACTAAAATTTTAAGAAGCCCCTTGTGGTCTTCTTTAATTTAAGCTTCCAATTTTATGAAAAGAAAGAAAAAACATGCGAATTTATTTATTAAAATGCCATTAAAACAAAGGACAGGAAAGCAAATACGGAGAAATCCCATCAGGATAGGGAAGATTTCTTAATTTCTTTAAAATATCTTAGTTGCAAATCGAACAATACGAATTACACTATAAACTGGCACTGTTTGCAAACATAGTGTTTTTTTTTCTTTCATCCGAAAAATATATATCATGGAAATCATAGCTCAAGGTTGCAAAAGTAATAACAGGATTGACAAGGATAAGAGATGAAAAAAGAGTGCAGAGAGACAGAAAGAGAGAGTAATATTATTTTCGACGGATAACAGAAAGAATTGATAATTTTTTGCAATCCTAACTGAGAAGCTTTTATTTACTTTATAAATACATATATCCTTCCTGTATTTATAAGACAGAAAACTAGAAAAGAATGTAACAGCAAAAAATTATTTTTTAAAAAAATCATATTTTGATTCGTGGGTGGTTTTTTTTGTTTTGTTTTGTTTTGTTTTTTCAGTTAACTGTTACTTTCTTACCTCATGGTACAATTTCTGTGTCAAAAGAATGTATTGGAAAATAGTAATTTCCATCAAGGTCAAGGTTATTTCCGAATTTATGACACGAAGTAATACGCGAACATCCGGACGCGATCATCTTTCAAGGAGAAACATAGACAGTGACATATTCATAAGAATCTATGAAGCAGAACCATGAAAAAAATATCCTACTAAATTCGAGACGCATTCGTAAGAAATTACTAGAAAACGGGAAAATAAATCCATCTCCATAATGAAAGCTGGATACAGGGAATTATTCATGGATGACCGATATGTGTACAAAACACAGTTTTTTGATCCCATCCTCAGTAATTTAATTGTAAACTACATAACATTTCAATTATAAGGAAAAATGAATATTTTCACAGTTCTACATTAAAAGAAATGAATGATATAATAAATAGACATTCCTTCTTCATAGCTGCATCCGAAATTACCAAAAATGTCTAAATGCAGATGATAATTATGTAAATAAATTATGTATTTATTATATATATCAAAATGCTTCAGCAGTTTTATAAAAATATTATGTTAATTTTAAATGCAATAAAATTTCAACAGTTAATGGATTGTACCAAAATTAAATCTTGGTTAGAATTAGAATTCATGACTATAATTAAAAAAAATATAAATGGAATTTAATTTAACTCGCACAGTGATCGGCAACCTATTAAATTGGAAGAGCCAAAAGCAACATTTTACAAAATTTTCAATTTTTAAAGAGCCACCAAAAAATTTCCGATTTAATATTATAGTATTTGCTTATATATGTTTGATTTTTTTTATTTAAAGTAAACGGTTTTAAATACGGAATAATATTGGCTCTGCGTGCCTTTTGAAAGATAAAATCTGGTTCATAGCTTATTGTTTTAATTTTCAAGCACGACTCCAGATATTATATTTGTTAGTTCACATCTAAATTTACTTTTAATTATATTCATTTAAGAAAACGCTTGCCCGTACGAACATGTCGACCCGAAGACCGTCAGCCCTCCATATGGCAACTTCTTCACTTCACTATAGAATTCTGGAAGACTATTCTAAGCATCGAATTATGAGGACCTCGACTCGCAGACGGCGGCTGTTTTGGTAAGACAGAAACGAAATGCAATCGGCTGAAAGGTATGCATGGTCACTCAGTCTCAACTCTAAAAACAAAGCAATAGTTCACATTTTACTGACATGTTAAGCGTAGCGATTTGTAATTAACGTTTATGTTAGTAGAAGCTGTAAAAAGATTGAGTAAAAACTTATTTTTTAAGGGCTTTGACAATAATTTATTAATTTTTCGCATGGGACTTCAGAGCCACAACTTTACATGAAACGAGCCGTATGCGACTCGCGAGCCACACGTTGTCAACCCCTGGACCAGCATAAATAAATGTTAATCTGTTGAAACTTGAATCAGTCACAAAGTAAGAGAGGGAAAATTAGCCTTGAACGTTGAATTTGACTTCCCTTACAGCAAAGGCGGTATAGTATCAATGGAAGTTACTACTTTACTTGCATGCCTAAAAACAGCGCACACCAATAGAGAGGGAAACTTTTTCTCCAGCGCAAAAATGTCAATTCCTGTAAACTCGTCTATCCATTGCCATCAGTTAGAATGAATTATTTTCAGAGTGGATTCCCATTAGATAACGTATGCTTACAGTTATCACCACTAATCCTTTACATCACTTTCACATGCAGTGAACAAATCACTAGAGAAGGAAATATGTAATTCAGTAGCAAAATACCAGTCCCTGTAAACTGGCCTACCATCACCATCAGCTTGTATGAATCATTTTGACAATGGATCCCTGTTAGATAAAGTATGCTAAATTACAATGATCACCGTTGGTTTTTTACTTCGTCACTTGTAGAGAATTCAGTAATTCGATTTCAGTTTTTGGTCACTCTATATGAAATAACACATTTTCATAGCATCGTCAAAGTAAATTAAAGGAAAGATAATTTGTTTGAAATGGGTGATCAATTGAACTTTTGTTGCATGATTGAAAGAAAGATTCCTCCCCAACAATAACATCTTTTTCGATATTAATTTGCATATTATCTGTCTTCCATTCCTTGCACACACAAAAAAAAAAGAAAGAAAAGGAAGGAAAATCAGAAAATCGTTTTAATTCAAAATCTTATACCCAATGTAATAAGAAAATTGCTCTCATAAAAAGCAAACAAAAATTGACATTCGAAAACCATTCTTAGTGTATTATAAATGTCGACAATTTGTTTTCTGTACCTGAATGCAGCCCGGACTTAAAAGAAGATAAAGATGTTCTGAATCCAAAAGCTAAGATCTTCTAAGAAATCTTCCCTAGATTAAAAGTACAATAGTACCTTAATTATTCCGAAAATTAAATCTTTATGTGTCAATGTCATAAGCAGATAGTATGATGCTCATTAATAATAATGGTGTATATATATATATATATATATATATATATATATATATATATACACCTATGAAACAAAGAAATGAAAATAATAATGCAGATGCATCTTTAAAATCAAACTACCTTATCAGGGCATCAGAAAAGAAAAATTACAAAATGCTACACTACATAAAAGCAAAAAGTCAGTATTACAATTTGCGATGAAACTCATTTAGAAGCACTGTGAAAATTTTCAAGCTTCTGAAATGAAAACAGATTCTTTCTCGGTCACTAATTTTGATCTGAAATACCCAACTGTATCCATCTTTGACTTGCTGACTTAAAACAACAAATCAAGCTCAAAGTCGAATTGTTAAAGTTAGTAAGAGGTGAGTACACTAATAGAAGATAGATAGATATATGAGACAAAAGATAGATTAAATATAACTTGAAAGAAAAACAACTTATGTATCAAACTGTATTATTTTACGATTCTGACCATGAAGAAGAAGAATATGGAAATTCAAAGATTTACTTAGTAGACCCCTTAAGAATATAGAAAAGAATATTATACTCTAAGTAAGCACTAAACGTTCTGGAATACAATCAGGTATCACGGATAATGAAACAAGAAACGAACACAAATTGGCCAATTTATCAGAAATAGGATGAAAGGGTAAAGGATGGGAAAGAAAGCTTTTGGGGATGTATCGGGACTATGAAACAAACATTGAAATATTTTTTTTCTTTCTGGGGCTCCATCAGCCTAACTGCTGCAATGTTTCGGCGATGGACGAAATCACCACGGGATACAGACGGACAGAGAAAGGATAGAATCTCGGACGGAAATAGCAAAACTCTCAGATGGATTAGAGCAATCAATATAGTTAACACGTTTCTGTTGACAATTCCTTAAACTATCATAAGAGCTATATGCAATAAAAAGATATAAAGCAAAGAATGAATGTCAACTCGAATTATATAACCATAATGCTACGCTTAATAAACTCTTCTGACGGACGAGAGGATTCCTCTATACCGCAAGATGTGTTAAGATCAGTTGAAAAGGGGATCTAAACGGAACATGGCTTATTTTTAAATGCATGTCGACAAAAAATTGATTGAATGGACATCATCTGTCTATGTCTCTCTTGACACCTTTGTCTTACAATGAAGTTAACAAAACAACAATAGTTCAACATAACAATAATATTTATAAAGCGTCATGCACCATGACAAAAACATATATAATTTTATCTCAATCCAATATCATACATTTTGGTGTTTTTATCCCTCTGCCTAGTAGGTAATACATCATTAAAATACTTTTTATAATTTGGGTATTTTTGAATTTAATTTAAAGTTCTCAAAAAACGCAGATAAACGCAACAGGTTAACAATAACGCAATTATTACTCGATTCAACGATTGAACTGGTTTGATACACAGAAAAGAAAAGGCGTTCCTCTTTCGGACTCAATTTCTAATTCATTATTGAGACATTAAATTCGCTACCGAAAGTGCAATCACATTAAGGTTTTTTTTAAAAAAAACGCCAGTTTTCAGACAGTCAACCTAAACCTCAAGTCATTCACGTGCGTATTCAGTAGGATGTAGGTCAGGAATGTGCTGTAAACGTATGGTCACGTTTGGAAACTTTTTTTTATTTTGTAATTCTCACGAATTTTATGACAGAAAATTATGATTATAAAGACAATGGAATCAAAAACTAGAAAGAAATTAATATGCAAAACTAATGGCATGGCCCCTAAAATGATGGTTTTAGTTTTTACTTTTAAAGGTTAATGCTGGTTATTCATATTAAAGCATGTTTTTTGTCGGGGTTAATGGGCACATGCCTCAGAAAGGATAAACTATAATTGATCTACCTTGAGAGCAAAAGAAAAGGGGGGTGCGTTTTTAGAAGTTTATGCATAACATTTGTATGCATTAAACTGCAATATATGCTTTTATGTGCACCAAACTGATTATTGATAGCAACTTCATTTATATTTCTTAAGTTTACACGCAACTAAATGCAAAGGATTGTTTATAGCTTTTATCAATAAAAAATTAAGAGTAAAACTCACTGTAAATCATTAAAACAATGTTGTAAGGTCAAAGAGGAGCTCTTCATATTAACTTAAAATGAACAAATAAAATAAATATTCTATATATAATTGCAACATGCTTCAGACGAAGAAATTTCCTCTGTTCAGTATATAAAAGTAGCAGATCAAAATTATTTCACCCGAAGATAATTGCATAGAATATAAAGAATGAAAATATACCTTCATTATTTTTCCTTTTCATTTGACAAATAAATATAGTAAAATAGGATCGCTGGAATGATAATCATAAAGGATAATATTGATTACTTTAAAAACATGCCTATCTAATTAGGAATAACATTTGTAATGCGTATTGACATAAGACATAATGCCACTCTTAAGCCTTTCTACTTTGTATTGCTGCTATTAGGAGCAAGGTTAATCGCAGGCGGCACAAATGCATTGCGACCTATAATTATGCTCTGAAGGATTAGTGAAATTGAAGGAGAGGGGTGGGTAGAACGTTGCTCTGTATCGAATAGTCGTATGCCAAACATACATAAGACAAAACATGCAAAATTTTAATGTTTGGACATGTATTTTGCATCGATAAAATGTTTTAGTAAATTTGGCATACGACATTTTGAAATAACATTAACGTTACTTTTACCTAATTTAACAGCATTTCGTTTTCCCTGTTGAAATTTACAATCAGAAATTTTTTCCATGATGTGTTTTTCTAAGAACAAATAAGAGTCGTCATCACTTCAAGTTTCTAGTAACCTTATCCTAGAACAATATAAGTTTTTGGGCTTAGCTTAAGACGTGAAGAGATTCGATATGTATTTTAGAATAAAATAATTTTTCTATGGCCAACAAAACAAATATTTTCTTTTTGTATATCATATATGAGGAAATAAATCAGCTGAAATGACCACCCCAAAACTTTCTCGCATATTTTCTAATGAAGTTGTCATGTTCCACCCAAACATCCACAAGAAATAGTGGGCCTTGGGCAAGGCAGAGAACCCTTAGCAAGGCACTGGCGTACAATAACAGTGAAATATTAACCTTTGGCGTAAATTCAGTAAATTCTGAATCTATCATACGACACCTCGGTGATTCATTCCTGGCATGTGGTTAATAATGTGAAAATAGAACTTGTGTTTTAGACTTGTTTTTCCAAACAGATTGAAACAAAAATTTGACACAAAGATATAATCGTAGTCACAAAGTCGCATATTAAATTTGATGCATTTAAGTCATTGCGTTTTTGAATTATCACTTTTACACGCTTCTGAAAGTACAGACCGATTGACGGTCAACCCCTGGTTGGATATGGCTCAAAATTTGATAGGCGCATAAGCCCGTGCACTGAATTTTATTCATCTAGTTCTCCTCTTTTTGCAATTATCGTATTAATTTTATTTGAATAGAACCGGAAAGTAGAGATTTTTTAGATGTAGTTTGCTCAAAATTTGATGGAAACCTACAAATCTGCTGTAAAGACCATATACTAAATGTCATCCGTCTAGCTGAAGACATTGTTTGGCTGTCTTTTTCACCACAAAAAGACATAATGCCAAAAATATATTTTTCGAAATCAGGAAGATCTAAATGTGGAAATTCGTCAAAATCTCGAATTCAAATATTCTGATGATTACATTCTCTATACTTCGTGAACCACTCAATACCTTATTTTTAGAATATATATTTTGAAGAATGCGTTGACAAAAAATACCGACTCGATTCTTAAGTTCAATTTAAGATTTTAAAAAAACATGCTTTTTTTTTCACCCTCGTTTGCAAGGGGAAAAAAATAATACTTTCTTCCTCTTAACTTTTCATTTTCATAATCTACCCATTACCGATAACATTTTGAAATTTTGTTTTCTGAGCATGCTCTTTATCTTGAAAGTACTTATATAATTACACGCGCTGTCAATGAACTTGGAAAGTCAATTATAGTAAACACAATTCATAAAAAACATTTTAGGTCAAGGCTAATTCCTTGTTTTCATTTTTTCTTAAAAGCTAAAAAATATAATAGTATAAACTTATTTATATTCAAGTGTGGAAAATATAAAAGATTCATTGATAAAAATTGAAATGGAAATATGAATAGGCGCAAATGCAGATAGAAAAAAAAAAAATGGGAAATATAAAAGTGGTTCAAATCGCGAATAAAGCTTTTTTTATATTTTAATTTTTTCGCTAGGTTGCGTTAGTCAGGAAAACAGAATCTTTGGACTGAATTCTCTAGAAATATTTTGCTTGGGTTTTATAGATAGACTGTAAAATAATTTCAATTCAACTTACTTGAAATAACACTCTATCTTAACAAACTCATGAATGTGAAATTCATAAGAGATTTGAGAGATAAAATATACACAGGAAAGATTATTCAAACATATTTAGCGATTTTATTTAATAAGAGCTTTAGGTAATTGTTCTAGATAAGATTACACAGGTCTAGACTATACTATCAGGATAAAAGACGCATTAATTTTGTAAATTTCAGAAATTCCGCAACATTTCGGGTTGGAAATGAGCTACAGGTACAATTTCAATAATCCAATATTTCATTAGCTTGAAATTGGATAGTAAAAAAAAAAAAAAAAAAAGAGAGAGAGAGAGAGAGAGAGAGATTATTGAAAAATTGCTGTTACGTTTTGAAAATACGCAACTAGTCATAACGAGATAATTTGTCCAATTTTCCAAATTGTCGTCATTGAGAATATCTCTTCACTAACTATATCTAGTTAAAATAGTTAAATGTTTAATATGCATTTATGCATTATCGTTGATAAATAGATACTGAGTAATCTAATAGTTTCTTCATAAAGTTACCATCATTAACAAACAAAAAAGTCAGACTACAAAAAAACACCGCTATTCATCTAATCATAAAATATGTACATATTTTATTAGATGTGTGTATGTAGAAATGCACAGAAAAATCTACGCAAATTTTCTAGTGGGATTCCATCTGTCGTCTTGAACACGATAGGGAAAAAGTAATATTTAATTTTCTAGAAATCAGTAATGTATCTCCAGTTTCTAAAGAAGAAACGTAAGTGCTAATTTCATAAATTAGTAAAAACTAACATAAGCAGATTACTCTTACAAACAAGTAAAATCATTTGTAAACATTTTACATCAGCCCTCTAAACAAAACATGCCAATTATTTTTTTTTTCTTTTTCAAGCAATTAAATCATTATTAAAAAAATAGCACGCCAATCTTTAAAATCATCGGCATTATAAAATAGCAAAAAATTTATATCGCTTTCTCTTATAATTTAAAATAGTGAAAATTGAAACAATATAAAAATCTACAATATCGTTCTCTATATCAGTTACAGGACAGTAAAGATTTGTTTGTTTCAACTGCAGTAGTTCTTTTTTAAATGACAGAACTAAGGAATTTTTATTTCAAATTTGGTGATATATAGTAACGAAAAAAAATTTCATTAAGTGTTTGACCAGAAAAAAATTATTTGGTTATTCCAGCAAGGATTTTTGAGGATTCTAATTGTTCTCTCCCTAGTAAACAAGTATTCACCCTAAAGTATGTTCTAAATACAACTCGAACATCTGCTGAATGCTAAATGCCACTAAAATTTGACAACTTGTTGCTCATTTGTTTGTTCTTGGATCCGTTGGATCACAGGTACGTAAGTTAACAGTTGTAAGAATGATTTAATTTTTTTTTTAATTCGCGTATTTAAAAAATGAATTTCGACAGGTCATTACAGACGTAAATAATCAAATTAAAAAAAATAATTAGCAATTTGTCAGGCTTTAAAAAATTATTTTGCAAGAAATATTTGAAGCTTAACAAAAAAGTTAATTCATGTGATTATCCACCATGACTCTGATCAATTCGCAATCCTCTGGTGAATGCAGTTATGCGTATGCTTAATAAATACATCCACGTCATTTAATACGAACGTGTCTGTTCTTAACATTTTGTTTAACATATCGAATATTTTTTGCTGATGTTGTTAGAAATAATGTGCTGCCTTTTCCGATTTTGGGAAAGGATTCTGATAATCAAAGAAAAAAAAAGCATTCTAATAGAATTTCTTAAACCTAAATCAGAATGTGAAATGTATTCAAAAATTTAATACTGCTAACTAACACATTGGTATAAGCTAAAAAAATAAAAATTACTCTGTTAAAAAAGTTAAATAAAATAATTCAAACATATTTAAAAAAGTACTCACATCGTCTTCAGTTTAAATTAATTCTTCTGCCTCGAAATCTTCTGTCCTCATACTGAAATATGAAAACACAAAATTTAACACTCAACCATCTTTAAAATTAATACTAACAGAAAACTTATCTTTTATTGCTGCCACATCGTAATTAAAAGGAGAAAAATCAATGATTAATTAACATTTCAAATTCTAAGGCGATTTAATTTTACACTGAATTTGAATTGGAAAGTAAATTTAAAACTCAAAAATTAATATCAAATTGTGAATATAGCATATTCTTAATTATATTTTTAAAACATAAATACAATATTATTCTAATTGGCTTAGTGCATTTCCTTCACTTCACTGATATATATGAGTGCAAGTGTGTGAGCGCGCGCGTTAGTGTGTGTGTGTGCATAATAAAAAATAACTAAGTACAATAAAGGAAATTAAAACAATATATGTTTAATTTGTCTTGACCAGGATTTTATTTCATGACTTTCTATCTGCTTTTGAGTGCATTTTAATGTATAACATATAGAGACGATATTATGAAAATTTCGAAAAGAATAGATACGTGCAATGTTGGCAGTAACAATGATGGGTCTACATTTGTGCGAGAAATTCCTATTATTACTTATATTTTTCTCAAATCATTTAGAAAAAGTAGAACATATTTTTGCATCAATTATGGATATTTCAGAAAATAATGAAAAATATAAGCAATGAAATATAAGTGAAAATTATAAGAAACAATGAATCGGCAAAGTCTTACCGATTTGAGGGAAATATCACGGTGTTCTTGAATTCAATGTACTTAAATTCCGCCCATAACAAGTGAATAGAGTAATGATTCAATCGACAAAATTATACATTTTTGGTTTTTTTTAAAGCATTTAAAGTTTTAAAATGAAATGGTTTGGTGAAAAACTAAATTTACAATTAAAAATAACCCTGGTGAAAAATAATAGTTTTTATAGTTGAAAAAGAAATTAAAACATAAAGTAGAAATTCATTTGAATGTATTTAATATGAGAACATAAAATATTTTTAATTTAATCGAATTATTTGCCTTAAATTTTTGTGCAGAATAATTAGACCGCTAGAAAAGAGTTAAATATCATAAACCTAAAATTTAAATGTTAAGGGAAGGGGGGGGGATCTTCTGTAGGTAAATACACTTTTAAGTATTAGGTTGTTCGGAAAGTAATTTCGTTTTTTCCTGACAAAGGATTTAATTGCATTTTTCGCACCCAATTTCATACTTAAACCGCAAAATCATTTTATGTTTTAAGAGCTGATATAGCAAGGCTTGAGTGTGAAAAAGTGCAGCTGATTCTTCGCAGTAGTTTTTGGATGGTGCCCTTTTAAATATGGAGAGCAATAAACAGCATTTTCGTCATTTTTTTCTTTTTTGCTATAAAAGGTAAAAATGCTGTTCAAGCCAGAAATAAATTAGCCAATATGTGTGGAGAAGATGTGTTAACAGTACATCAGTACCAGAACTGATTTGCAAAATTTTTCCTTCAAATGAGGAGGCCAAAAACCACCTCGATCAGTTTTTTTTACAGCAAAGACCAAAACTTTTATGAGCGTGTAATCATGTTACTACCAAAAGGTATTAGACCAGAATGGCAAAAGGTATTAGACCAGAATGGCAATTTTATAATTTAATAAATAATTTATTCATTAAACGAAAATTTCTTTTCATTTTGACACAAAAATACGAAATGACTTTCCGAACGACCCAATAATATCCGCTTACAATTTAACACACACAGAAAAAGAAGAAAACATTAGAATTATTAAAAACATTAAGAAGAAAACAAGACATTAAAAAACACCGAAAAATTTGAAAAAGATAACAAAAATTAATAATTGTCGTATATTTTTTACTAAGTAGAAGAAAGTACAAAATCTATTTAAAAGCAAAAACAAAGTCTAAAACGGATAATATTCAAAGTAGATTTAGTTTCATTTTTTAATGTAGTTGAAATCTCTACTTCGAGTATCCCCTAACAATAGCTTTCATTTGTTTCAATCATGAAATGTCACTTAATCTTAGCATTCTAATAAAATATTTGGCCCCATTTCTTCAGAAGAACAATTACGAAACTAGTATCAAATAAAAAGAAAAGTTGGCGAGCAAGCTGCTTCTCTTATTTCCATAGCTACTGTGAAACAAAGGAAAAAAAGGAGTGATTTTTACTCAGAAAAGTTAGATCTTATTTTGAAATTGATTCATTCAGGTAGCGATCTTATAACTAAGCTAAAGCAATTATTTCCTATCTAAAGAGCGCATTTAAAGAAAATCCAATTGAATCTAGTAATTTTTTCCGAGCAAAAAAATATACCACAAATATAAACCACTATATAAAATAGAAAAAAACTATTCGCGCTTTAAAAGAAAAATACGATTTAATCAAGTCAAATAAAAAACATGTCAAACAGAGATTAATTCAGATCGAACGGCGCATCCAGCTTTGCAGTTTCCTAGGAAGCTAATCCAAAAGGTCACGGTTTAGAAACTAGTTTTTTATTTTTTTTTTATTTGCAATTTCATTTTCTTTAACACATAGCAATTAAAAGTGAAAGTTCTAGTTTTTGAATCGAAGGTGGCCTGATTCTGCAAAGAATTCAAATAAGTTTTTTTTTTAAGTGTTTTGTGTTTTTCTCTTTCACAATCATTTTTCAAAATTGTTTGAAATCAGAATTATAGTGGCGGAACTTTAAAATGAGTATATACCTACTTTTATTTCTGCATCCAAGCTGACCCTTTTTCAAACATCATACAGGAATATCAGAATAATCTTACACGGATTGATTAAAAGAAAAAAAATGTTTCACGACTTATTTTCTTCAGTTAACAAAAACATAGCATAACATATTACATAAACAAAAAAGAGAAATTCTCAACCATTTGAAATTAAATAATTTATTGAAAAATGTCAAATAATTTCTAACATATTTAGTGTCACACACCTCATGAATATTTCTGAAATGTAGTGAAAAGTAAAAACTGGAACAAAAAAACTAATCAGCATCAGTCATACTTTATGATAAAGAAATGAAAATTGTAAGAAATGCAATCACGCGTCACATTTCATAAATGTCTTCATTACTTTCAGAAACATAATGAAATGCATTTTAAAAGATCCACCCTTTAAAATCAAAATCATCCACTTAAAAAACAATCTCTAAGTTTTTATAAGATTTGGAAATTAATTACTAGATGATCTTTCGCATATATGTAAATGCAATAATTATTAAATGGAATCACTTAAATCAATAAAATCCGGTGTGTGTGTGTGTGTGTGTGTGTGTGTGTGTGTGTGTGTGTGTGTGTGTGTGTGTGTGTGTGTGTGTGTGTGTGTGTGTGTG
>JAPMOQ010006612.1:345348-370774 GCA_026543055.1 Argiope trifasciata | reverse complement strand
GTGTGTGTGTGTGTGTGTGTGTGTGTGTGTGTGTGTGTGTGTGTGTGCGTGTGTGTGCGTGCGTGCGTGCGCGAGTGCGTGCGTATTGAAATTTTGTGTATAAATTATTTTATAATCTATTTTATTTAAATACTAAAATTTTACATAATTCACGAAATAATTATACAAAATAGTCAGATATGTTTCAAATATTAAATATAAACTTGATTTTTTTAAGCTTTAGTGTATAAAATAAAAGCTATGTAACTTCATAAAATAAAAAGAGAAGTTGTTTACTTATACATTAAATTGTTGAAATAAGTTTCACAAAACACATCTAATCAATAAATTCATACAGAATGCAAAAGAATAGAAAGGGAAAAAAACCTTTGCAATTATATATATATTTTTCATATTAAAAAATATTTTATCTTTAGTTTAATCATGACAAGATTCTAATTTGCACCTCCATTCAGACAAAGAGAAAGTCAAAAATTATTGTTAGCATATAACTGATTCTATGAATTCATTTGAATATCGTTTAAACTCAATTCAATTAATCAAAAACTCATATATGCAACAGTGTAAAAGAAATAATTTTTTAATTATTGTTAATAAATTCATGGCGAAAATTAAAACTTTACGTATTAAATATGATTGCTTAAACTCGTTGTAATGAATTCTCGGTAGCGGATGAGCTATTACTAATTTCTAAGTACCAATTTATTTATTAAACCTTTACTTCCACGAAAATTACACTTACTGTTAATTTCGACCTTGTTTACTGAATATAGAAAATAAACTAAAAATATACGTTGATCCCGGATGCCTGCTAAAATAACACAAAAAATAAGAACAAGTTATTACGCTATGTATCTCACAATAGTGAGCTATGAGTGGAAAGTTATGCAATATTTTATAATCTTTCTTCACTTTTCTATTTTCATCTAATGATGATGACATCATAATGATAATTTTTATCTAATAATAATTATACTTATATCTTCGAAAATGTATAATCTAGTCACAAAGGACCAAAAAAGATAAGGTAATTCTTATACAGCAATATAACCCAAGAAGTTAAATAAGACAAAATTACGACGATTTTAAAGTCGCCAGTGGAGAACGTCATCCCCTTAATGCCTTCGATTTATAGCACATTTGTTTTTTAACCTTATGTTAGCCAATAGATGTCTCAAATGATAATAGTTCGGTTAAACCTCAATCCGTAAAACACTAGGAAGCATCAATAAGCTTCAACGTTTATAAAGTTGATAGCAATGAAGCTTTAGTTTGTTTCTGATTATTTCTGTTATCTGTTCTTTTAGGCCAAAAAAATTACCTGAATTTAAAAAAATGTGAGTAAAGTTCTAAATTCCGTTGGTATTATATCTGCCAAATTTAAATAAAGTTATATTAAGCATGCTCAAAGTTTACAGTTTTTATAACACTAAAAAATATATGTTTGGATGTGGAGGTCTTCTTTCCAATCATACTTTCATTTCATGACTATACGCTCTATTAAATTGAAATGACTTAGAAAAGTCACATAATTGTTAAAACGCATCATTTCTGGGAAATCTTTAAACGAAGCCATACAACCTACGCAAAATGAATAGTCATGAGTTTCCTGCGAATTTTTTGCGATATAAAATCGAATCAATCTATCTCGAGTCCGTACACTTTCAGTTAAACTTTTGAGGCAATACTGATACAAGTGAGAGTGTTGTCCCCTCAACTTCATAATATATTTACTCAATATTACATTTTATGACCACGCTTTATGTTACACAAAATGAATTGTTCTGAGCCTGCTGGCGGATTTTTACGAAGCAATTTCGGAACATTCTGAAATCTCGAGTTGCGAGTAGATATAGCAATAAAACTGATACCTGCAAAAATATTCCCTATTCGAATACCTCACTTATTTCAGTAATATATTACTTTATGTGTTCAGCTTCGTAATACAGCGAAAAGAATTCTCTACATTCATTCAGTTCGGAATCTCTCCACTGAGCAATTGGATCCAAATTTTGGCATACATCAGGCATCTGCATATAAAACCATGTGCCAAATTTCCTCTATTAGCAGCCCCTTTTCTAGTTACCGTTCCAAAGACATAATTAAAAAAAGGGAGGGAGGGGGATTGCCTTAAGGAAATCTTATGTCACAATAAATCAATATCTATACACAAAAACAATATTTTCTCTTCATTTGCTTCATATGCCAAATAGTAAATATAGGAGACACAGAAAGGGTCCACATACACGCACTAAATACACTTGGGTTCTTGTTCAGAGTTAATATGCCTTCCTCAGCGGGGCTTATACGTCAAAGCCATTCTTGTAAGAAAAGAATACGAAAAATTACGAATTTGAAATAAAAATCCCCTTTAATCTTTACTGAAGCCGACAGAAAAAGCACCTATTTTCTGTTACCGAAAATGAATTTCAGCAATGCTGTATTCCTTGTTGAAGTAAATAAATATGACCAGCATCTCATTATTATTCCTTTATTTTTATTTTCCAGTCTCATTCTAGCAGCTAAAAAGTATTTGATTCCAACACTTTTTTTAAGTATTATTAAAATAGTGTAGAATTAGGATAATGATTGCATATAAAGACAATACAGGATTTCATTTTTAAGGAAGAATTTTTCGAAAATCAACTAGTAGCAGCATTAAAATGCAATTTAAATGCTTAACTTTTTTCAACTTAGAGTTTTATTCTTATTATTATTGCTTAACGTTTTTAAGTTATATTTTTAATGGTAAATTTTCGCTCTGTTTTAAAAATCTTCCATTAAATACTTCAGAATTCAAATTAAGCAGGCAGATTACAACAGTAAAAGAGATGAAATTGTAAATGGCAACAGTCTCTTATCTCTATTTTTATCTAGAAATGTACCCTTTTTCCACATAATTTTTTAATCGCTATCTACATGCAAGATAAGTAAGTAAGAAGCTAATGAAGTTAGAATAGGAATCGAATCTAATAATTATTTATATGCAGCGTTTATTCAGTGTAAATCAATTCAAAGCTATAACAATAAACGGTAAACTCATAACCCAAAGAGCAGCAGAAAATACCTTGTGGCGAAATTAAATTTCGGGGTATGCAGCTAGAGAGTTAAACGCCGTTATTCAGTTACTTTCAGCTTGCATTTAAAATTCTTTCAGTCATGCGATCATACAATTTCATAAACAACAAAACTTACTTAGATATCAGATAAAGATATTTATTTAAAAGCATAATATTTAATTTTGATTGATACTCATAAAAAAGCAAATTACTATAAAACAAAGTGTACAAGTAATAATCACGATTTATAAGGAAAGAAAGAAATCAATCTAATTTTTCGCAACTTTATTTACTTTCTTACTTTTTTTTACTTTTTATAGGGAGGAATAGTATCGCAAAAATCAAAAAATTCGAATTCAAATAGTGACGAAAATAGTTCCCGATAACCCTGAGAATAAAAAATATATTTTAAGAATTATGTTTGTCTACCCATCTTTTTGTGAGCACAAAAACTTAAAAACTTTTAAGCTAGATAGATGAAATTTATGATAACTGAATTTTATCTGAAATCTGTAAAATTCTTATCAAATTTTGAACAAAATCTATTCAGATTGGCTGTCCGACTCACCGAATATAAGTTTAAACAACCATAACAAAGAAAGCTAGATGGATAAAATTTGGAACACATCTAAAGCTTAGATAGTTATAAAATTTGGAACCAAATCCGTTAAAGAACCGACATTCCATTTGTTTGTACTTTGTGCATGCGTGTAAACGCGAGAATTCAAAAACACAATGACAAATAAATTTGATAGGCGATCATGTGACTACAATTGTAGTTTTCGATCAAATTGTGGTAGCAATTGGTCGAGTAAAAAAAAAAGACGTTCAAAATACCAGTTCGATTTTCTGATACTTTTGTGTTAACAGAATGCAAGTGATTAACCCAAAACCCTTCTCCCCCCCCCAAAAAAAAATCGCCCAAGATTTATTCAGTAAAAACGTCAGACTCCAGGCCAGAAATCCTATTATGCTCCAACGTCATGAAATTAATACATAAGAAAAAACTTTCTTTACTATGCTAGAATACACACAACTCTCAAGCGTGGAATTCTGAAAATAAAAATCTGAGCACTCCTGGCGCTCACGGTTTTTTTCCAAAAAGTAATTTTTATAAAGTGGTATGCGAGATATTTTGGGAATACCCTTTTTACTAGTTTAAACAATTTTTCCCAAAAACTTCTTAAAAAAATATAATGTTCGAGTAATTAATATTAAGATTCATAATAAAATGCAAAAGAGTTTATCCTAAAAATACGAAAGGATTTATGAAAAAGAAAAACGCATGATGCAGTTTATTTTAATAAACCAAACCGGCGCTAGAGAATAAAATTTAGCTTGACACATAATGTATTTGTCAGACGAATTAATCAACTCGCTTCCTGAATTGGTCGACTAAGAGGAAATAAATAAAATATTACGTGTGTTTGTTTTTCAGTCACTAAGCGATGCTTAACGCGCAAGCAGACAAATTAATCAGAGAGTATTTCTCTTTTTTTCAAATAAGCAATGACTTTGATGATTCTATGCTTCAAATGGAACATCTTAAGGGTCATTATTCATTGACAATAACAATTAGAAAAATAAAATGATGAATGCAGTCTGTGAGTAAAATGATAGATAATGTCTTTAATTCAAATCAGAATTAAAAGAATTTCATTTCAGAAAAGAAAAAAAAAATTGCTTCCAGTTTAACGACCAAAGTATTAGATAATAACTTTATCTCAAAGTTGATGAAAATACTTATTTTTCTTCTCGCATAGAAGTAATAAACCCTATTTAAATTCTCAAATTCTTTCTGCTTTACTAATCGTCATTCAGAAAAAGCATCGCTAACGCTGTCAATTCTACAGAAATATAAAAGATATTCAAAATGGAATAATAATAGCGTATCGTTCATTAGAAAATAGCTAGCTCAGCGGATTTATTACTATATTATTTACTTTTAAATAATAAGATCCCATTTCCTTAGCTCTACTTTTTTCAGAAAGAGCACTTTTCGATACCTCATAATCCCCAGAAACATTTTGACGCGACTGAAAACCGGAAAACAGATAAGAAAAGGAAACATTAACAAATTAGTTAACTGATGCTTAATAAAAAGAAATTCGATTTAAAACATTTAACCAATCATTTATTCAAGGTTATTTTCTTAACAAATAGCATTAAACAATATTGAAAATTATGAATCAAGAAAATCGTGTGAAAGTTATCGTGAATTCAAAAATGCTCTGTGTGATTTAAATGGGAATAATAATACTCAATTTCAAAAAGTTTTACGGTAAATAACAAACTTCCTTTAACAACAAACTAAAAAAATTAACAATTGAATTTTCAATATCATATCAATAATTAAATATCTGATTTAATGTTTGCTTTCTTTTGGCTTAAAAAATTGGTATATTTCTTATACAAATGAAAAAAATCGTAACATTATATCAGATGAATGTCTGAAGTTCATTTCGAATTTTCTTACAAGGTAATAGTTAGTTAAAATGAAAATCTATCAGCAAAAGATAAATCAAAACTTTTATGCCATAAAAACATTGAAACAAGTTGCTTCTCCTTCATGTAAACGTTTAAGAAAAGTGGACACCGTAGGAAGAAAAAAAAAATTTATGTTACCACTATTATACATTTTATATAAGCCTTTACAAACCAAGATTGAATAAATTAATTTTTGAAAGTATATACAATAAACTTGCATATAATAAGTTAAATGCGTAATGACGTGAATGTATAAAGCTTTCATAAGACGATAAAATGCGATATGAATTCAGATAATCAAAAATTGCAACGAGCGAGAATTTTTTTTTTCCCTACAGTGCGAATAATCTAAAGTAATTTTTCTCAACCAAGTGTTTCTAGTTGACTGCGTTAACTCCTTGATGAACATTCAATCATGTTTACACAATGCGAAATTGAGAAATCTCTTCCTATCTGTGTCATTGTTGTATATTTATTGCAATCAGTTATTATTATCGAGCAGATTTCATTTGATTCACTAAGTTATTTTATTTTTATTTAGCATGAGCAAAAGCTTTACATATAAACAGTAACTTCAAAGTATTCGAATTGTTATAAAAATTCTTTAAAAATGGATCTTTTGTAATTACTTTTCGTTAATCAAAATATGTCGTCATTGTGAAATACAGAATGCGTTTCAGAAACCGTGCTTAGTAAGCGATTCGTATACATTGCGCAGTCAACGACTTTCGAAATCAAAAATTCTTCGACGGACACCTGCACTCAATTTTAGTCGTAAGATTTAATTTCACACAACATAAGTAAAAAATTGCACTTATTGCACATATTAATCATAAATAAGATTTTAAAAGTTATTTTCCATGTCTATCATAGTAGATTTACATTATGTGTTATAGATTTATTAGCAGATCGACGTAACATCAATTATTTAAGAGAAAACCCGTAGTCACGTTTAATTGTGTCAATTAGCTGAAGAAAACTTGAGAAAAGCTAAAGAGAACAAAAGGATTAGATTAAGCTTGATTAATGCTCGCATCGGAATATGCTGAAACGAGAGAGCAGATGAATATGCAAAAAAGCTGCACAGAAAGACCAATCAGATATTGCAGTCTCAAAATCCTTCCACATGTTAAAGAAGAAAACTAGAAAAGAGATGACTATGCAATGGCAGGATAAGTGGATCATGCCGAGCAAAGGACGCAAAACATATGAATTCATACCGGAACCAACAATTATACAAAGAATTTTTCATCCAACGATAGTGCAAATTATATCGAGACATGGAAGATTTCTTGAGCACTTCAACAGATTCGGAAGGATGCAAGAGAACGCATGAATGTATAAATAGGGAAAATGAATGTATATGTGGCACAATCTAGAATACATGAATGTATATGTGGCACAATTCAGAACTACATAACAGAATGTATCGAACTTAGAGAAATTAAAGGGAGACATTATGAATGGTAATTTTTCACACAATATGACAATACCCTAGATTTCTAGTCTTTTACCAACAGTTTGAAGATTCTTGAAACTTTTGTCGGTCTTTGTTTTCTTATGCAAAAATTTGGATAGCTAGTATAACAACCAGTCAGAATAATCCCCGTTTATACGGCTTAGTTCGATCGTAATGAGGTGACTGGCTATAATCTTTAAAAAATTGAAGATATTAAAATAAAATAAAAGATTTTAAATTTCTTACCTTATAAATATAAGCATTCTGTTAAAATCACTTTATCTTAAATATTGTTCCAATCATGACCCTTTTCTTATCAGAAAATCTTTCTCGAAACCTAATTTACATATACAACAAGCAAACAATTTTAATCGAGGATATTTTTAAAAATAAAACTGTTATTCATTAAAGTTTATGGAAATGTTTTCAACGCCAACGTTCTTTCTCTAACTTTTTTTAAAAATTCAATTTATAAAGCCTCAGAGAAATATGAGTCATGAACGCTTTCAAGAACCCAGTTTTTTTAATCGATTCAAGGTTTAACTCTAAATTAATGCAATTTTATTTCTGATGAAAAACACATCTCATATCCTTACTTACAGGTGGAGGGTGCTGGTTAGGAAATTAAATTCGAGTTGACATTTTAAATATTAGAACGGAACAGCTAGCCAAATCAAGGAAAATAACTATTCAATTTTCGACATACCTTATATTACTAGCCATTGTTGGTCAGCAACTTAGCAGTATAATTGTAATATATATCCGGCTGCGAAACATGTGGTGAGGGTCCTAATACTTTTTGAAAATTAACCATTTAAAATAAAATTAAGAATTTACATATGTTTTTATACAAATATTAATCATTCTTATCCATAAAACAACTGCTTATTCCGATACTATTTAAATCTCATTTAAAGCTTAATTTTTACACAAATTTTAAATACAAACTTTAATAGAGATAAATAATAATTATTGTCACTCTTACCAAGAAAATATTCTTGCAGTTTTTGATTTATAAATTTTGGAAAATTTTCTGCATCTTATAATTTTTAATTATACAAAAGAATCAAAATTTTAATTATTATGAAAACATTTTTTTTTTTTTGAAATCTTGCTCGATTAATAAATGGTAACTCTGTATACTGACAAAAGCATCATTTCTTCAGATATGCTGAAAAACAATCTTCACGTTTTGTATCTTTTGTATCTACTAAAAATCTTAAAATGTATTCAATAGACAACAACATTCAACAGCTGTTTTCTGTTCCATGCGTGATCTTGAGAGGTTTCATAAATTCAAAGCAATTTTTTTAATCCAATGGCTTAAAAACTTTTTAATGATCATAATAAGTACGATACTTTTTTATCACCTCTAAAATTATAATTTAAATTATTTAAATATTTGAAAATATAATTTCAACTACAATTCCTTTATCATAAAAAGAACACTTACGGATAAAATTTATTTATATTTAAAAAAAATTACTTGCTAATTTTCAATTTCTTTTCCCTTTTCAAAAAAATGCATGGACTATCTAATTGGATAATCTAATTTAGTAGGCGGTGGTGCTACTAACAAGCTGGTTCCACAAAAATTAGTGATAAATTGAAAAGTTTGAATGTTATTTCCTCGAAATTGATTGGCTATTAAGAAATAATATTTTAATGAGTGAATATCCAAAAGTCATACTATTAGTAATATACGAAGTCTCATCCCTAAAGAAATTTTTCGGCCAGTTCTAACCTCTTGTTAGAATAAATATGCATGCACATGTGCTCATACATATTTACATACATACATATAAATATGTATGTGTATAAATATGCATAAAAATTAATGCAAATGGTAGAGCTCATTTACTTTCATGACTTAATTTCTTGTTTGATGTAGTAAGATGAACCAAGAAAAGTTTGAAATTAATTTCAGCGCAAGATCTTTCAAAAGAAATCTTCCATATCCCCTATTAAAATTATTTCTATTCATTTAATCAGAAGAGGATGGTATTTTTAATCATTATCTCTGATATCGATTAATATCTACTAAACCAATTTCCTTTACCGCAAAATTAACTGCTTTTCAAGAATACAGGAAAAGAAAACACAAAATCATAAGTATTCAAGATTAAATACAATTGTAGTGAGTCATAGTATCGATAATGGTAGAGCATATATTTCACAAAACTGGCAATCAGTAATGCTATTTTCTCATTAGTTTCTTTCATTACACTTTCCTAATGATATTTCATAAACCACAAATTATGTTCACCTTCTTAACATCCGTTATTGTTAAGTCTAGCCTAACAGGTTTGTTTGCCCTTTAATAAAGACTACGGTAAGTGAAAAATGCAGCGCATTGCTCTCTTTCAAATGTCAAGATCAAAGGAAAAGCACGAAACCAAAAACAGGTGATTTCTCAACAGTGGTTTAACCGTACAAAATAATATTTACCCAGAAAATGAATCTATAATTATAAGGAAACTGTTAGCTTACAACAGGATATAAGATTCTTACCACTATTGCTAGCTCAAAAATTTTAATTCACTTTAATTATATTAACATTTCGTTTTCAAACAACACGAAGGCTTTTTGGAGACAGACCTCGCAATCTTGAGTCATGGCCAAAAATGAATGCGCATCATGATTCGGCACAATTATCTCCTAACACCCAGAATACGAAGGAGATTTGGTACTCGACAGCAGATTTAACGTTCCACCGACCTATATAAAAGTTTGATCCTTGTTAGGTTACAAACTAGACCCCCTTTGAACAAAAAGTTGAAATCTTAACCATCAGTCTCATTCATTTTTCATCTCAAAACATGATTCCTGAACATTTCACTGAAAATTGGTAAAGATAACTGAAATAAAAACGCTAAATACAAAACATATCACTTCAATCAATTTAAGATTGCTTAAGAAATTTATTTTATTTATATGTTTCTTCATTAAAACTGTTTCTGAAACCTATATTATTCATCTATAAAACCAGTTTTGATGAACATAATGTGATTTACACAATAGCCTTTGGTCAGAAAAAAAGAGAGAAGAAAAAGGAAAAAAAGAGAAAGAGGGGGAAAAAAAGAAAGAAGGTACTTTCGTATCTTCTTCGACAACAAGAGAAAGACTGAAAGGATGATTCGGCTAAAAACAGTATTTCAAAAGTTCCGCATCATTTAAAATTCGCGTTCATTCTGTAGTTTTGAAACAAATCAATGATTTAAATAATACGAAACTTCTTAACTTTAGAGTTTTCTTTCTTTTTTTTTTTTTCTTCAATTCATAGACAGATATTTTTAACATTTTTTGTCAAGAGTATTATCATTCACTTCAATGTCATATTTCAGCATTTCGATGGCCCAATCAAAGAATTGGATCCAAAAAGCGTAAATTTGAATTTTTTTAGTAAACTTTTCGGGAAGTCTAGATACAAAAGGAAAGAAAGGCAAAGACGGCAAGAAGGAAGGAAAGTACAAGCATTTTCTTACTTGAATCGGCATGAAAGCTAGAAAAATATCAAACTCGTAATATTCTAGCTAGCTGTGCTAAATATGATATGAGCACGGTATTTATATGCTCATATTTAAGTATTATACATATCGTATCTTAATAAAGAATTTCGTTTTAAACCGAACAACCATTTGCTACAATCTCTTAAAAGAGTTAAAAGAATGTTATAATTAAAGCTAAAGAGTTAATAAAATTAATAAAAATATGTAAGCAATGTCCTCTCCACATTTGAGATCTGCAATTAAACACTAAAATCAGTCATAAATGCAAGATTAACAGCTCCATAACCGATTTCTTTTTCAAACTTTAGCTTTACAAATAAACATAAATAAGATCTTAATAAAATCAAATTTCCACTTTCTTTTGAAAATTCAACAACTTGCTTTTCAATACATATAAGGAAAATAAGATTTTCATGGTTGCAAAGGCAGTTAACCTCATTTTTTGGAAGAGGTCACAGGGGTCTGACTACTTTGAAATCCACTTCTTATCAAAAGTTGAATGATGAAACACCGTCGGCGCTTCCCACAGGCCATTTCCCACCAGATTCAAGGTGATATATTTTTTTTTAGTCTTTCCAATGGTATGGATAAAGTCAGGCCATCTTCCCCATAGAGGCCTTCTCCGGAAACATGCGAACGGTTGTCAAATTGAGAAAGGAGAATGCGATTAACAAAGAGGGCATTACTCTTTCTACTTAGTGCTCAAGGAGAATTGATTGCAGCAAAAACATTAAGCAATCAGTGATCCTGAGTTAGCGTTAAGAAAATGCTGACTCAGAAAATGAATATACGAGCCCTAAATGAACAGTATGGTAATTAAATAAACATGGCTGACGCTAAAGGTAATGATAATTAATTTGCTTCAAAGATTTTATCATTATTTATTTCTTAAAATAAAGGACAGAGCGCATTTTGAACCCCATATTTAAAGAATAATGTACTGCAAATATTTCGACCAGACGGAACTATACCTCGGAACCAGACGAATATGTCACAAAATAAAAAACGTAAAAAATTCACCCATTGCCTGTAATGAGTTACGCTCTAATAACAGTAGCAATTATAAAAGGAAAACTACTAACTTAGCTGTTCAGACTGGATGCAAAAGCAAATATTAGATATAATAACCTGAAAAATGCCATTTTTGGACTTGCATTCTTCTAGTTCTTAGGAATTGATTTAAGCTAGGTAACTACGTTAAAAAGGTTTTTTTTTTTTTTTTTTTTACAAAATTATGAGGCTGGTTTAGTTATTTAGTTATATAATATTCTTAATGTCTGAATAGGTTTCGTTATAAAACCGTTAAAATCTTAGAATTTTGTTTCTGAGTCTATTTTGGGGGATTTTACATTGATTTTTATATTTGCGTTTGCATGCGCTTTAATGCTATTTTACACCTTTAGATGTTATTTTCTCAAATTCTAATCTTTGATAGAGTTTTCTTTCCAAGAACCTCATAAACTAAATACTAATGCATATTTTTTGTTCGAATTTGATATACCAATTTCTCAATATGTTTTGAATGAGAGAATATGTAATCTATCCAATTAGAAATCTTTTATAATCCTTTTAATGCTTCAAAATTTGAAAAAAGATTGAAAATTTCGTGTTATTTAGCAATTGAACCCTAATATTTAAAGAATAGATAAAAATGCAATTTATCGTTAGTTCAAGAACTAGATAACATAATTTATAAGCTATCTGCAAAATTTTAAGCAAATCATTTAATAAACCTCTAAACTAGAAGATTTTTGCGTTATACCACTTCTGATTTTTTTTTTAAAAGTGCTTTTTTTAAAATTTTTGCAATTTAACTCATATATTTCGATTTCATTGATGTTTTTTCAATCTTATTTTGTGCGAATATTCAAAAGCATAATTATTTTCGAAAGTTTTTAAAAATTTCAATTCGAACATAGTCAAGTATCTTAATGAAGAAAAACCGTCATCTACCGCAAAGTTTCTCTTACTCGAGATCCCATTCCGAAAATTGTGTCCCTCCCTCAAAGTTAGAGAACTATAAAAAAGAAAATAAAGGACAAATCAAATAAAAATATGTACAATTAAATTTATTCGGCAGTTTTTATTGATATACTATCATTTTTTAGTCCCTTACAAATATTAGAAAAATGCAGACAATGGTGAAACTTTTTCCGACCTTATTTAAAATGCCTAATCACAATTTATGATACTCATTTCTAACTAGTTAAAATTTTGAAAAATAAACACAAACAATCTGTGCCCAGTTTTAAATTTGCCCTTGCATTTATTCCTTATGGCGTATACGTTACTGTCAATGTAATCAATTGCTTATTAACAATAAACGACAGATTCAGTTAATATTATCAATTACCAGTTATTATTTACAATACCCTGTTAATAAAATCGATCATATATGTAATCAAAAATACAAAAAAAATTACCAAAACATTACTAAACAGTTTCTTGTAACGAAAAAATGTAATCTTATGTGTTAATAATGCGTTTAACATATGCTTCACGGTGATTTTATCAACTAGTGCAACTTCTATAAAACGAAAATGAAAAAAAAAAGTTATTATTTACAAAGCCGTTGCCAATTTTGAAGAAGAAATATCCTTTAAAAATTCCTACAAAATATTAAAATCCTTAAACCAGTACCACTAAAACATATGTAAGATTTAACATTAACAGATGTAACAGAATTTAAGATCCTTTCTTCTTAAAAGAATTCGTCGCTGTTTTCTCTTTACCTGAAATCTTTTTATTTCCCCAAATTGAAATTTTTCGTGTTCAACTCTTGAGTTATCTTTTATTAATAATCGCTCTTTATCATTCGTGACATTTATATTATATCAAATGTGATTCAAAGCTCCAAAACCAGAATTATTAAACAATGCATCCTGCGACCCATAACTGTATATGACTCTAATGCTATGAAAAACAAAACAATCCATTTTTTTACAGCGCTGTTACAATGATATTGTAAATGCTGAGATACGTCAAAGTCAAATTGCAAGGCTCCGCAAAGATACACGAATAATTATTATCTGTCTTTTAACCATAAAATATGTTAAGGTAAAAGTAATTGTATTGCTCTGTATCTTTATCGCACACCATTGTTCCCTATTATATTACTAGTGTATTCGAAGAGATGGATATATTGATTATAAATTTTACAAAAATTCTGTAAGGGCTAGATGACATACTTGAAACAGCTATTTAAAACACACTGCAAGGTTGTCAAAATAATCCGAAATTTAAAATGTATATATATTATTATTCCAAATTATTTCTTGCAAATGAATAAAAAAAGCGTCAAAACTGTACTACAGTAAAGTATTAAAATGCACATTTTACTAAAACGAAATAAATATAAAAAAGCATTATATCAGCAAAAGCACAAAATCATTTTGCCCCAGAAACACAAATTCAGATAGAATTTCAGAATGAAATCGGTTGAGTCCCAATTAAAGAAGGTAGTATTTCATTATGCAACCAATTTTATTTTTATTAGTTTAAATCGAAACAAACAATGATTGTTTCTATTTGTTTCTCGTGTAATTCAAACCGATGTTGAAAATATTTAACTGAATATTAGTAACCTAATTAACAACAAAATATACAGAGAATTAAGCCATTACAATTTTTTCAAACTATAAGTCAAGGCCATGGAGAGAATAATGAATATCAAACGATCAACTATTACTTGAATAAAGAATATATTTCTTAACAATAATTTTGAAAGTAGTTTATTTTATTTGCAAACTAAATTGTTATTGATTTAGTAAATTATTATCAATAACATATTGAAATTCCATCTGAATAATAAATACAAATGAATAAAAATTTGTAAATATTTTTTTCATAAATATGTTGTTTTAACATAATGTGTATGAATGTCGCAAGTAAGCGTTGGTACAAAAATTTTAAAACACTACTTTAAGTTCTTTTGTCAGAGGAACCAAATAAACCAAAATGGGTCAAATAATTAATTGATTACATATTATGCAAACAGTTAACAAAAAAGAACCCAGACACAGTAATTTAATTTCCGAAAATATCCTTATGTACTACTCGTGTATAAGATATCAAATCAAAATGGATAAAGTTGTCGTATAAATGCCTGATTTGTCAGATAAATTTAATAGACCAAAATGTTCAAATAGCTAATTAATTATACATTATAAAAAATCGGAATTAAGTCCAAAACAAAAATTAAATTTCCTTAGATAATCCTACGTGCTTGCCATGTACAATATACTAAATCAAAATGTGAAAAACCGCAGAGCTTATTTTCAAACTTAAGAATTATACTTGGCTTACAAAGAAAAACTTTCAGTTTAAAGTAATTGCTTAAAACTGTTTTTTACACTCACAAAAATTAGATGAATATTCTTATCGGCAATACTTTTATCTTAAAGTTATGGCTCCATGTGAGGCGGCCGATTGGCATCGTCATTGGGATGTGCAGTCAGTTCGTCCTACTACCATTATCAGCATTTTGTCTCATCAAAGTCCTGAAACTGGGAATTCTCCATGCAACAGGTCTTCTATTGTTAGCTTGCAGTCCAGGTGGGGTTACTTCAAATATATTTACTTATTTCTGTGACGGGGATATATCGCTTAGGTAAGTTGTTCATGTTTTCTAAGTATTAATATAATGAGAATTAATAAAATTTCATAGTATTAATAACTTGTTTACAGTATAGCGATGACGACATGCTCGACATTGGTGGCACTTGGAATGATGCCTCTAAATTTATACATGTATGGACAGAATCTTAATTCAGAAGATGTAGTCATTCCTTACGGCAAGATGGCTCTCTCCCTAGTAGCAGTGACATGTCCAGTCTTGGTGGGAATGCTTGTCCATTGGAAATGGCCAAAACTCGCTGGCTATCTCACAAAGGTATTGATTTAATTTTCAATATTGTACATTTTTTTCTCGTTGTTATTGATAAGTTATGTCCAGTGATCTTAAATAAAACTATAAAATTATCGAACGAAATGGTAAAAAATAAGTGAATTGCATTTATGCGGAAAAAATTCAAATGTGTACAGCATCATCAAATTTCACTCTGTGTAAGTGTGTTAAAATCAATAGCTACGGAACATTTAATAGTATAAAGCATGTTGTAATATTGTGACCTACAAAACAATTCAAGAAATGTCATCCCCAATGCTAATGTTCGAGATAGAGTATTTTTTAAAATGAACAGTAGTAAAGGTATAATCGATAAGTCGCTTAAAGCAACACCGCATATCTCTAATTTCCCAAATTTTACAAAAGTGTGGATAGTTTGAATTTTTCGCAATTAATAACGAGAGTATAGAATATTCGTTTTTAAACTTGATATAACATGAAATAATAATAACAATAATTATATATATATATAATTATATAGTGTTGTATATAGAGTACAACACTATATAATTATATATATATATATATATAATTATATAGTGTTGTTTAATGGATAATGTTAAACGACAATATTATGGTTGTAAAGTTTTCGAAATTCAAGTCTTTAACAATTGCAGATAAAACCCCAAATTTCATTAAATATAATTTTTCAATAAAAATTATCTATGTAACATTGCCTTTAAAAAAAAGGTTCAAATGCACTGCTAAGTCCTTATTGGACCTTGCAAACTCAACAACGGATAATATTCCAATTTCGAAATCTAATTTCTTCAAAGAACTTTAAAAATTAAATGTTGTTAATCTACTAGAGGGATGTAATATTTTTCAAAATCAAATTATTTTCACTTAAATGTCATTATTTAATGAAATCAATTAAAGACAGTCCAAAGAAATTTCCACACCACCTTCGCAAGTTTAAACCATCTGCCACCTTTGGATAGACTCTCCACGACATTTTTCCTTAAGGTACTCTCCCCCATTACTTCTCCTTTCAAAATATTGCACAAACTTGATTTACCTTGTGTATTAAGATCAAAAAACATTTTGAAAATGAGGTTATGAAGTAGAATTATATGATTATGAGATATATAAGAAATGAGACTATGAGGTTATAATGATGAGGATATATTTAAAGGAAACGTTAATAGCTTTTACAAAAAGGCTAACAAAAATTGTACATAAAAATAATAATAAAATTACTTCAATCGAAAATTCTAAAATTGTATCAGAAACGAAGAAAATGTTTCAAACAAGAAAATACCAGAAAAAAAAATTCAAAACCGACGTATATTTTTGCATTCTATTTATTACTTGCAAGAGTCAAAATGACAGAAAAAAAAATATCTGATATTAGCAAGCAAATTTTAACCTACTTAAAATAATAGACGGCCAGAGTGTGCTTTTACAAAATTTTGAATGAAAGAGTAAGCGAATGATTAGACTTCACCGGACGACATAAACAAGAAAAGGTCTTTCAACTTTTTCATGCAAGGTTATTTCTTCACATCTGAATTAAAAATGTAGGTCATCTTCTAGAAACGCAAGATGATTAGCTATGAGTGATAAAATGAAAAACCTTGAATGCAAATAGCAGTTGTTTATTTACAGTTTTCTTTTATCCAACTTCTTACTGATTAGAAATGTAATTGGTTACTGTCAGTTTAATGAAAAGATGTAATTATTTAATGAGTTAATGCGGAAATACAAAAGAATTTCCGGCTTGCAATTTCTACAAAACAATGAAATCAGTTAAAAAGAGAATTAAATTGATTTCAATTATGAAGAAATAGCGAGTATTTAATTAGCAGTGTTAAAAATTCAGAATAACTCGATAATTAAACAAAGAAGAATTATTTTAAAAACTAAAAATTATTAATATTATTTGAAATATAGTTCTGGAATTTGTACAGAGCCTGTCACGACCTCGAAGTGAAAAGATAGAAACATGAAGTCATCAGATATTGATGCTGTTCTCTTTTCACATTTCTTAACAGGACTCTTCAAATTTTTTCTCCTTGAGTAAAAATTTCTCAAGGATAAGAAGAGTCAGATCTTAAATCAGAAAGAGGCGCATAGATTCTGTAACATAAAATAGTGTTAATAATTTTAAAAATAAAAGTGAAATTGCTTACCTCTCAATTTTCTTCCATTCAATATGCCGAAAATTGATCGTTTCTGCAATTTAGTTTAATTGTATAGGGAAGCGAAGCGTGTATACATTTCTGACTAGTTGTCATTGACCAAGTGGCTCCATATTTTGATACAGATCTACAATTGTTAGTAAAAACTAATATGCCTTTCAGTTGACGGAATTCGTACACACTTTATACAAATCGATCATTTTGATGTAAAAACCTTACACCAAATTCCGTAAATCTGGCCTCGAATCGTTTATTTAATTACTGTGCTTACAAAGAAACATAATCTCACAAATGGATTTTTCGGATTCCGGGAAATCTAAAATATGGGTCTAAATATCGAGGCTGAATTTTTGTTGATTACAAGATTTTCTCTGTATACACTTCATATAAGAGAAAATAAAAAAGGTTAAGCATGAAATGATGCACAGATACTTTATAAAGCATTGAGTATCAAATAATTTTAAACTACTAACCAAAAAGATGCAACGTTTTTTTTTTATTATTATTATTCCAAAATAATTCAAAATAACTTATCTCCATAATTAATTAAGCACGATAACCGTTTATTCAAATGCTATTGTTCTTTTGTATTGTATATCGCTGCCTTAACACTTACAAATTAGAATGCACCAAAGATAAATATGATTCATTCTTCCAAAGTCAAATGGAAATACCCACGATCCTTATACTCATGAAATATAAAAAATAAATTTTCGAAATATGTGGGTAAATGTACATTCATTAAACAAAACAAAAGCTTAAATAGTTTATTGCAGTTTATCTCGAATTAAGTTAATAGCAACAGATTATTGAATGACATAGAAAACTATCATAAAACATGGATTGGAAATGAAGTACATCATTTAGAAGAAGAATATACACAGAAATATAAATTGTTATTATACCCATTTATAAGCAGTAAAATTCGCGAATTAATATCCAGCAAACATTTCGACGGGGTGGAAGGGGGTTTTCTGTCAGCCGCGAACCGTATCTTGTTTTCTCGGCGAAAACAAAATCGCAGTTCAAGTGTTAATTTTATCACATCTCATTCGCAGTTCCTCACAAATTTGCAAGGTTAAATCAAATAATTTGGGGCCTTCAAATATTTTTCCTCTTCCTTCTTCTCAAGTAGAGATTCATAAGAAATTATTGATAGTTTGTACTTCGTTCGTTAAGTTCTTACGGCTTACATAGTTTTCGCGAAGAAGGTAATTTTTCGAGAACAGTTTTGCGAACTATTAGGCTCCCAAGAGTATATAAGTTTTTACAGCAAAACCTCCAATAAGCTTATTATTCATCAGTCAGTTGAAAAAAAAAAGATAACGATAAAGTATCAATCCACTGACGAGCAATAATGATTAGTATTGAGTCATCTTAGTTAGGGAATGGAATAGTCACCTAAGGCCTTTATTTAAGTAATACCCAAACATTAGAAATAGATACCCATACATACCCAGTCATACGCAAACAGTAGCTCACATGAAGTTGTCCTAGTACCCGTCTACAATTCATTTGTAAGCAGAATGTTTGAACGGTAATTTAACAAATCAAACCTTATTTTAGATAGCATATCCTATTTCAAGTGACGTAACCATATTTAACCAAGCAATCAACTTTCAATTAATATGAAATTTCAATTAATTCAAATCAATGATGAAAGAATGTCACATTAACACACATTGTTTAATAACCAACAGGCAAAATTTTCCATGACCATGTGCTCTTAATTTTTCTCATCATTACTTATAACAAAATGTAAGAGTTGGCCAGATAGAAAAATAAAAGACTATTGTAAAAATAATAATAAACAGAAAAATTTAGAAGAAAAGATACAATAGATACACTGACCAACATATTATTAAAAGTCTGTGGTAATCTCAAGATGTAAATTCAAAAAATACTTAATGTCAAAAAAATTGCAAACAGTTTTAACTACTTCAGTGAAAAAGACTTTATATTATGTTATAAAAAGCGAAGTGGAGCATAATGGGAAGCCTTATTAACAATGAATAAGAGCATATGTTAGAGAATAATAGATTAAAGGGGAAAAAACGACTTTAATAACAGCTTACTTTTACTTTTTTTTTTTCCATGACTTTAAAAAAGTTTTAAAGATAAATATTTTTTTTCAAAAACATTCAATCTAAAAAGACTATATTAACGCACCTTAACATAACGGTGTCGAAAAATTGCATTTAAATCAACATCTTACTTTCAGCAACACGAAACAAATAAAGAGAGAGTAATTTCATTTAATTTCTATGTCATTAACATTAACATGCTGCAAAAGGTAAAATGCATGTGTGGAAAATACACAACTTTAGTTTAAATCAATTGCGTTATAAAGAATAAAGAAAAACGATTTTTATTGTTGAATTGTTTACTTTTCAACACATGATGCTCACAAAAACTAAATGAATAGCACAGTAAATCTCGTTGAAACTTTTACTATTATATATCTTATTTCATTTATTCTTTATAAAAACAACTTCTGAAAAAAAAAACCATGAGAACGTTTATACCAAACTGCTTTGCTGATTTCATTTGGTATCGATTGAAAAGAATTGGAGTAAGATTGGAGTAAGAAAATATCGATTGGAGTAAGAAAATATCGTCATTATTAGGGGGAAACGCATGAAATCAACTATGCTTCATGATTAAAAAAAATAATAAATAAATAAGTATAAAAAGAAGCATGCATCACTTGTGTAGTAATTTGGTAATCACGGAATTATTACATAATATGCAATCATTTTGGCTGACTTCAACATTCACAAAAAGTAACGTGACAGAGAAAAATGAAAAGACAATAGCCCTCGGTTATTTGTGCACTCATAAAATATTATAATTAGTTATAATCGCTTGCAATAGAAATTTCTGTAGTTTATGTCTTCCTCTTTAAATTTATAAAACGTCTTCAATCATTTCACAATACTCTCATAAGTATTTAGCTCTCCACAACCAATTCCTAAATCACGAAAGAAGAAAAGGAGAAAACATCTTCAAATACGGAAGATTTCACAACCTAAAAATTGAGCGTAAAGAAGGATAAAAACGGAAATGAAAATGCATAAAATTTAAAGGATACATATGGGAATTTATCTGATTACTTTGAAAAGAAGAAAAAAAACCACTGTGTGGGAAAGAAATTGTTATTTTCCCCTTCTAAAAAGTAGTATCACTGAGCCTTGATTAATGAAGACTGCATTGCTAATAATTGCTTCCGGAACTTTTGAAAAATGCAAATTTTAAAAATTAATTCTAGGTGCTACTAAATACGTCATTACAACTATTTATGCTTCTTATAGACTTCGAAATATTCGGTTCCGCGTAGCAAGATTTACATAAGAAAATAAGATCATATAATTTACATGTATTTATTATGCAACAATTTTTTTTTTTTTTTACCCTCAAAAAAGTTTCAAAAGTTTTACTCCCATTTTAAAATCATGCCATGTTAATTATATATTGGAAAAACGGTGTATGAAAAAAAACTCTACGTAAATACAAAGTTTTATTTCGAGCCGTCATGAAACTTGCTCATTCTGTAATCTTCTTATTCAAAACGATATAGTGAAATGATAATAATAATATAAAATTTTATAAATATTTAAATATAATTATATTATTATATTACTTATTTTATAATATAAAATTTGTGTAACATTAAATAACTTAAATTAAGCATCAGTTGCATGAAAAGTTTCTTTTGCTGATATCCTTTCAACAATATAGAGGCAGATTTCCGAATGAGCAGGCCAGACAGTTGCATAATTTCACTGAATTGAGGGAAGACACATGCATATCGATTACAAAATATCACATACCTAGATTTTAAATAAATTCGTATAAAATTGAATGTAAAAAAATCTATGAATTATAAAATATTATGATAATATTAAACCTTTCGCTGTCCTCTCCTGTCAGCGAAAGTTCCTTTTTTTCCTCTGCTTTTCGCCGCATTCGAACAACAACAACAAAAAAAAAAAAAAAAAAACTCAAATAAGTAAGCATTTATTTACAAAGCGTTTTAAACGTTTAAAAGTTTTAAAACGTAGAGAAGCGCGTTACGGCCGCCCTGCAAAAGTTTCACAAGAACGCGCAAAACGTGTTACGGAAGACAAAGAGATTAATATTGTTAAGTACAACTGATCACGTCCTTGCCCTTTTCATGACATTCATTGAGTTATTACAGTATTTATGAATATCAAGTGTTTGCTTGGTTTTAAATGTGTGTAAAAATGAGTGCCAGGCACTCATAAGTCATCATAAATAGATCAAAAAACATTTTTTAACCAATTAATCATATTTAAAAAATCAATTTTAAATAAATTATCCACAGCTTTGATCGAATTAAAATTGTATTGCATATTGCTTAGAACTGTAAAAGGCCTGCCGGAAACTTCAAAAAACATTTCCGAGCTAAGAATGCAAAATTGCAAAGATATTAATCCTTTTTTCTATATACAGAAGAAGCAGAAGGGTATCTCAACTCCTTACTTTTGGAGAGGATAAACCTAATGGAAAAATTATCTTTAATAAATTCTTCTCTCAACATGGCGACTTTAGGAGTTTTGGTATTCTGATTCTTATTGGGCGATATGCAATTGCTTACTTCATTTTCACAAAATAAAAATAATAATAATTCACATTAGTACAAGAATTGGAACATTCTCCATTTAAATAGTTCCAAAATCATGTTTTAAATCGTGCCTATTTATGAGCACCTACAACTATTTTTCTATAGCTCCTTATTTGTTTACTTTATAGCTGGATTCCTAACGAATGAACGATAAGAAACTACTAACTAATGTAATGTTTCAGTTATTATACATAACAATATCAAGTGTTTATAATGTTTTATTCATAAAATCAGAACTACAGACGAATGGATGATAACTATTACAGCATGAAAATTAATCAAACCATTACAGATTCACAGCAAAAACTAGAAAGTGACTCAAGGTTAATGAAGAAATAATTTTTTTGCTTAAACATACATATTTATCAACCACCTTTGAAGATAGCAAAAAATAGCTAAGTTCAGAAACACATTAATTCACTGTACAACGTACAATCACAACGGGCAGTTAAATACATCTCGAATGACCTAGAAAGTGACAAACGCTTATAATAAGCTGACATCTCAACAGAAAGACTAATCTTAATTTTTTTTTTAAAAGATAAAAGTACTCAAAGATGTAGTTCTAGTCAAGGTCACTATCCTTTAAAATTTTAATTAAGATATATATAGAGAGAAACAAAAAAAAAATTGGATAGGTGAGATTTTTGGTATTAATATTCTCCAAAAATAACAGTGATATGAAAAATGCTTTTGATTCTGTATCGATGAATATCTATTCATAAAATCAACAATTGCAATTCATTATCTGCAAATTCAAATATGATTTGAGGAGGAGACGCCGTCACGCATATAATTATTAATAAGGCATGCTTCTATATTTATTAATAAGTCTAAAGCCATCACTAATGAGTAGGATGATGTATATTTCAATGAAATCGAGCATGAATTCTTATGAACAGAAAGTTAAAAAAAAGAAGTACGATGAAAACAAATGATATAAAAATGCTTTTAGCTCTCATCAAAACTGAGAAATAACAATACTCAAAATGCATTAAACTAAAACCTGTCATTATTTTTAAGTAATATTGGCATCTCAAGATATTATAAATGTAAGGTATTATTATTATTTTTCAGTAATCCTAAATTAGTAGAAACTGGTGCCAATAATGGAGAGGCATAATGCAGTTTCGCTACTTGTTAAGTTTCGAAATTCTATCTAATGGAATTCACCTGTTCTAATTTAAATTCTATTAATAAAATATAAAGTTTATAGATGGAAATAAAATGAACCGTAAGAAACTTGTGAAGGGATAAATACAACATTCACAAGTAATGTTTGTCCCATTATAAGTCTAAATTGCAAGATATATATCGTATCTATCAATACAAAAATGTAGAGATCGTTATAAAATATTTGGCATAATATATTTGAAACAATATATACATAAATGTGATAATTCATTTCATTATCTTTCAGATTGGTAGCTACGCAGGACTTCTCATCATCGTCGTTTGTCAAACAATGGAGTTCTTCATTTTCCCTAACATTTTCGCGAATGTACCATGGCAGCTGTATTTTGCCGTAGTAATACTACCTTGTTTGGGATTCTCACTTGGTTACGTTTCTGGATGGGTCTGCAGACAAAAGCCACAAGTCCGAAGAACTATTTCCATCGAATCAGGAGTGCAGAATGTGGGAACGGCTTTGACAGTAGCTTCCCTCTCTTTCCCATTTGAAGTAAGTAATATTATTGTTCATTATAATTATCGCTTTTCAACAGATAAAAGAAATTATCATAAATACTTCCGATTAGAGATGAAATATTGGACAAAATACTATTGGTCTTAAAAGTAACACTGTATGCCTTAGTATATCTTTAAAAATAAATAATTAGCAATGGTGTTTTCGTAAATTAGGTTATTGGATTTGTTTACCAGCGCCTACCATCTAACATCTTTCAAAATGTTTTTTTGTTCCACTAAAATATTGAAAGTAGAAGACAATTTTTTTAAATTCCATAATAACAATCGCTAATATGTATTTCAGTTATAGTCTTCTATTATGAATTGCGTCTTTCCCATAAAGGTCACTGCTTTCAATAAAAATACAAAGAACGCCCATTACCTTCTCCTTTCTCTTTGAGCACTTTTTTTCGTTGACATTCTAACTCCTATCCTCAGTAAATTACTCTAAAGTAATTTTCATTTGAATTTCAACCAATCTGAAACTAATAGGTAGCAATTTATTCTCAATAAATTATTCTAATTTTTATTTGAATGCCAGCCAGTCTAAAATTTTTAAGCTGGCTATAGATTCTCAGTAAATTTCTCTAATTTTTAATTGAATGTCAGCCAATTTAAAATATATAAGCTGGCTATTGATTCTCAATAAATTACTCTAATTTTTATTGGAATTTCAGCCAATCTAAAATTTTAAATTATAAGCTGACTATTGATTGTCAACAAATTACTCTTATTTTTAATTGAGTTTGAGCTAATCTAAAAATTTTAAGGCAACTTTTAACTTTTCTGTTCATGTATGTAAGACATGGTATCACAGACAGAATTACCATATATTCTATAGAAACAATTTTCAAATGAATAGATAATCTGTGCTCTGCATTCGAAGCGAAACATAACTTTCGGAAGCATTCGATAAAATGGTAATCGAAACAAATAAATTCATCATCAATGCCTCGTGATAATCTTAAAACAATGCCTGAAATGATAGCGATTGTCTTAAAATTCACAAATCAGTGGTAACAAATGGATACAGCATCAGGAAAAAAATTTCCCTTTTCTCAGTTGAGAAACTCACAAGCTGTTGTTCTAATAAAATATGGGAAAGAGAAGGCATCTACATATCGCAATCGCAGCCTATAGCTAAATATTTTAGATCCAGGCCATAGACGAAACAATTGTTCAGCATTTAAATCCTAATTAAAACAGTAGTCGCAAAAGCAACATAAAAATTCTAGTCTTTTTAAAAATTAAATTCCATATTTTTCAGTTTTATGTAAAAATTTAATAATTGAAATCGTGAATCTAGTAAGCATTTTGTCCATGAAAAATGCAATAAAAAAATTTATTATTAGAAAAATATGCATAAAAATAGAACCTATCAATCAAGTTTTAAAGCCAAAAAAAAGAAGCATTGCCCAATATTCTAACCCTAAGTAAAACAATAGATGTGTATTCTACATACAACCATCTCAATATTTTTTTTAACCAGTAAAAATATTTATTCCATACTTTTCAGTTTTATGTTTAAAAAATA
>JAPMOQ010006612.1:328496-345338 GCA_026543055.1 Argiope trifasciata | reverse complement strand
CCTTTTTTTTTAACTAGTAAAAATATTTATTCCATACTTTTCAGTTTCATATTTTTTTATTGAAGTCTTGCAATTGGAGAGCCTTTTAACAGCGAGAAAGGAAATAAAAATTTTATAATATTATTAAAAGAATACACGTATGGGCAACGCAGTCTACCATTCAACGCCTTGAATGAAATAAAAAAAAGAAACATTATTAATAGGGCAGCGGTAGCATTTTTTTTCCATCTAGTAAAAATATATGCTTTATACTTTTCAGCTTCATGAAAAACTTTATTATTGAATGATCGTGATAGATAAACACTTTTACAGCAACAAAAATGTAAATCAAGCGCCATTTGATCACTTCAGGAGACAGCTTATGATAGTTATTCCATAACTATATTATTCAGTAGAGTGAGAAGAGAAGACAAAAGTAATTTTTTTTTCGTGCACATAACTGCTATGAGTCTTATTTTTATTAATTTATGAATTTTGCATTTTTAATTACAATTCAATTTGTAAATCTTCCCTTATTAGAAAATACGTAATACTTCTTCTTGCATATAGCCGACCACCCCGCCACCACTGAACGTTGCAGTATCGACAGGATTTGCTGTGGTCGAAGCGAAAATTTGTTTCATTTTCAATTTCGGTGATTATTGTATTTTCGAATAAAATAGTAGCCGTAGCTATAATTCCATTTGATCCATAAAATAAAATCCATGAATAATCTAATAAAATCCACGAATCAAGGACTCGTGATAATGGATTATGTAATGGATAATGGATTATCTTCTGTTAGTCAAGAAGAATCTAAGGAGAATCTACCAAGCACAGCATGAGATAGAAATCTGAATTAAGATCTATTTGAATAATCAATTGAGAAAGAAGGCAATTTCTCAAAGCAACGAAATTCTGTTTTTTTTTTTTTATGTTTTTTTTGGAGTAATTTTATTTCATTATTTCGTTTGATTTGCAAGGGTTGAGTACTTGAAATCATTAAAATTTCAGAATTTTATTCTTAAAAATCTTTTTTGTGTTTTGAAATTCGTTTCCAAATCAGTGTAGTCAAATCTGTTTTAGAGATGTCTGATTGACTCACAATTTATCAGTACTGGCAAACTTTGCATTAAATTATTCAAATGATTTATAAATTTAATTTTATTCCCCTGCAAATTTGAATTTCTTTCTAAGATAGTTAAACAGCTCTTTGGAAGACAACAAGTAATTAAATATTTTGATATACTAGTTTTTCAAAATATTTATTATTTAAAAATTGGTTATATAAATTAAATTAAAATCAATTTAAAAAATCTTTTGCGTGAATTTGGGGAAGATAGTCCAATAGTAGCATTATTTATAGGTCAGCGTGAGGCTAAACCCTTTATTTGGTATGATCGCTCAGAAGCAACGTGTTTTCATTGGCTCTTGGGGAAAGGCTACAGTTCTAAATGATTTACACGAGGATCAAATGCATGACCATACGCAGATTTCTAAATAATAATTAAAATAAATTAACATAAATTTATAAGAATTAATTAATTCTAAAAATTTCAAAAAAAAACAAGTAAATATATTATACATATAATACTTGTTTAATTTGAGCACTCCAAAACATTTTTACTGCAATTTTTTACCAAATAAGGTTACATCCATTCTTTATGTATGTATCAGGGAAAACTGTTCCACACTTCTGCTTCGTTTGGAGGGAAATCAGGAAAAACGTTAACTTAAAATGCAATTCGTTACTAAATTACACATCAGTTTACTAATTTTGCAAAAATACCTTTTAAGAGGAATATTAGAGAGTCAATAAATTTCTTCCTCCGATTAATATTTATCACCCCTACTATGTTTAACCCCCTAAACCACTTTTAGTCGATTAAAATAATAAAAAAGAGAATATATTGTTTCCAAAAATATATATATAAAGTATTGTCATACGCAGAAAATAAACTTTGCAACTTTATCCCCCACGAATGTGAACGAGTACAAAGCTATGTTGACAGAAAAAAAAACTAAATTTCATGAATTCCATACTTTATTCAGAACGCATTAGTAAAAATTCTTTTAATAATAATAATAAAATATGCATTTAGATAGTGCAAAAGTATTGCACCTTTCTTCTTGCATTAAAAATCAAAGCCATGAAATTTCGCACTCATTAAAGCATTTCAAAATACTGTAAACAATGATTTCAAAAAATTTTCTCGCTTCCTCAACAAGTCAGGTTGATTGAAATCATCCGCAACGACAAGCGGTTTGTGTGGCTCGGTATTCCTTCTTAAAGGCGAAAAAAGTTTTCACTCGCTATCAGATCATACTCTTGTTTCACATAATAAGCTTAAAACAATATTAATAACCGTTATTTTGTATCAAAAGTAGAACAGAAAAAGAAAGATGTTTTTAATGAAAAAAAGGAGCACTGAAAAGCGCTTTCAAAGTTTGATCTATACCTAATTCAAATTAAATTCCAAATACTTTGTCAAATATTTTTCTAAATTTCATTTTAGCTATTTAAGTGTTAAAAATAATACCATATTCTTTTAAGAATTATTATTAAAAATTATTAGTTGAAATTCATTTTACCAAAAAAAAAATGATTGTGCCTATTGAGATTATACAAACATTTTCCACAGCTATAAAAAGAATATGAAAGAAAATTAAAATGTTGTTTCGCTTAGTAAGAAAAATGTCCTCTTTTGAAGCTACAGAATGACTATTTTGTGACACTCGCGTAATTTAGAATCATGATCAGATAACACTAAGCTGACAGACCCCCAAACTTTTAATCCACACTAGAGAAAAGATGTTTGCCCTCTCGATATATTTTTTAAAGTTTAGTTTAGTTATTATAATATCCTGTTTTAAAACAAAACTAAGGCTATTTTGGGACAGATATCATAATTTTGAACCACAGTCAACCAGCCTCCCATGAAGGATGTATTTTCCAAACAATTATGCCTCAAGCTCCGTTTCCTCTCAATATATTTAGAGTAAATCAGCCGAAATACAGGGTTACCTTCCAACGAATCATGTCTCAAGCCCGCGATCTCCCAGTTCCGAAGTCAAAACCTTAGTATGAGGACACAATGCTCTATAAATGTTTAGAGGAAATGACATCTGTTCAGAAACTAGCATTTTATATAAGTTTAAGAATTAAGAAACTTATTCCAATCGGACGTTATTAGTTTTAGATGCAGTAATTTCTGCATTGTAATTATTTTCATCAGTCAAACATATTTTAACTACATTTGATATTAAAATAAATTTATCAGTTTCGAAAAATGAACTTTTTAATTTATTAATATTGCCTAATTTATTCATGATGATAGTTGAATAATTTATAGTTCAGCAGCTGACTAAACTTCACAAAACACATGAAGATTTTTTTAAAAGTACGTCTCTGGAGGAAACTATAATAATTTTTGATATCTAAAACAAATGAAAATAACTCAAGTCCTTAACAACACTATAACTAAACGTTTGTGTCAAAGGGCAGGTAAAAAAAATGACATTCAATTTACCAATCAGTCTTTCCTGTCTCAAAACTTTCAAATCAAATTTACATTTGCCATTCAAACCATATAACTTTATAAGACCTCGTAACCAGAAATCAGTCTTGAATAAATCTTATTCAAAAATACTCTTTTTTTTTCAAATGCGGTTTTAATTTTACCTCAAACAAAACATCACCGGCATAGATTCTTTTTCTAAAAATCGTGCTGCTTTGACCTTCTTTCGAAAAACGGGCGCAAGTGACAATACTGCAGCACCAATTTTTCGAACAATCTAAACCCTGATATTTAAAGTATCGTAGAGTTAAAAAATAATTATAAATAAATAAAACAAGGCTAACTAGTCATTTCATATTTTGGAAGAATGAAAATATAGAATTAAAAGTCTGGTATTACCCAGTTGCCCATTCCGTGTAATTTTGATGTAGCGAATATGAATTCCCCCTTAAAGAGAAAGTGTGGTTAAAAGTTATCGCAAATTTGTTCCATCGATAGGTACAACAGTTCTTTACAAGAAATAGCATCTTTAGAGAATAGCATAGGGATAGCGCGTCTTGCCCGTGATCTGGGCGTCCTAGGTTCGAGTCTGGTTGTTCTTCCTCTGTTCTCTCTGTGAGATGTGTAAATGTGCATTTCTGTAAAAAGGGGTTATGCAAGCGAATGAGTGATCGTGAGTGATACAGTCGTACTCTTGGTCCTACTAGGCGCTATTAAAACAAGTGACGTAATTTAATTTAATAACTTGTTGAACATGTTTATCAGATTCAACTTCTATAATCAAGTCATCATAGCGAAATTCCCGGATATATTTTGTGGTAGCGAGAGTTGTAGTTGCCGCATTTAAACAAGAAATGAGTAAACAATGTAAATTATCTCATTCGTTGTCAAAGTACATTTTAAAATGGAAACGGTATTAAAAGATTTATTCGATTGTTTTATTTGGCTACTATGTTTCATTTTAATGAAGCTTTTTTTTTACTGAGTTATTCTTATCGCCGAGAAGCTTACAAGGATTACGCCACCGACACCGAACATGTTCAGTTTCCGCGCATACTTTGGTGCTAAATGGATCCTATACAGAAGGAATCCCCACTTACTTCCTAGGGGACAGTGAAATACCCTTAACAGCAGGCCCAAAAGAGGGATCCTACCGTTTGATCCCTTTTTCCCACCAAGCAGACTAATCACTTATTAAACGTCTAACTGATACACTGGGCACAGCCAGTCTATTGGGCCGCCACACTTGCCAAATATGTGGGGGGTTTAGTTGCCCATATGTAAGAAGGAAAAAAAAAGCAAACCAAGAGGCAACCACTTCTCATAACGAGTTCAATCATTTGCTTTTAAAGAAAGGGAGAAAAAAATGGAAGGCAGAAGCTTAAGGACAAAGCTAACGAAGAGAGAGTCTTAAACACGTCGAGATCACGATATTTAAAGGGTCATGAACAGAAGAATTAAGAAAGTTTCTATCTTTAATTCGTTAACTTTTTGAATAAAGATTCTTCAACCATTTTCAAAGTAAATAAAAGTATTTGTCATAAAAAGTAAATGAGCTTTCAACAGGTGTCGAATCCGCACCCTCCCCCCTCACATGTAAGACAATGTTGCTTTTGAACAAGCGTCTGATAAGCAAGGAAAAATGCCGGTGGAAACTATTACGATCAAAAAGATGAGTAAAACTGATGAAGTCGTAAATGGCTAAAAATTTCGATATGAGCAATTAATGAAATTCTCATTCGAATTAACTATTCGAATAGCATGCATATAGTATTTCATCTATGCATTTCAATAGTTTGTATTATTATTCATGATTATGGATTTTAGCAATCTATATTATTATTCACGGCTAAATAAGTTTTGATTATCCCTACTAAATAATCTTACTACTTTTTGAACATAGTTAGTTGTAAATACGATTTAAAAATCATCCATTGTCTTTCTAAGTTACTCAAAAAATTACCATAGATAAAATCTTCAGAACATTTATTTTCTTTGAATCTTTCTTGTTTTAATTCTGCAGACGTGAAAGCGTAAAGGCAAATAACATCGGTGAGTTAAAATAAAACAATTATACAATGTTAACTTCCAATATGAAGGCAAATTATCGAGATTTGAAATAATAATGAGTAAATGAGGTACTTATCTCGTGACAAAAATAAATCCAAAACAATAATGATAAGATATACACAATGATTCCCGATATTATATTCGAAATAACTTGCACATTTAAAACCAAAATCGAGTTGTTCAGTCTTACAGCAGAGTTCAAAATGATTGATCATCCAAAACTCAACTGTATCGCGATGATCTCTAGACGTATCTTTCGCTCTCAATACAAGATCGAAGATTTATCTCTGATATTTAGGTGTTTCTTTCCTTTTGTAAATAGTAATAGTTTACAAAAAACATGTCATGAATGAGTGAACCATGCACATTTATCTCCATTCATAAATTTTCAAAGGAAAAAAAATGAATGAACATTACATACAAGATAGTAAGATATCTCGTATTTAGGGATATCCCGTTGGTTTAAAAAGTTATGCAAAAGCGGAAACATGATCAACGAACTTTCCTGCATAGCAAAAAAAATCAAACAAGTTAAATTGCTAAAACAGTTGCCATTTAACACTTTAATATTCATGTTGACTGAAGCATGATTATTTCTGTCACGCTTAAGAAGAGAGAGATAAAGATTATACGATTAACTTGAGACTTGGAAGATTTTCGATACTAATTTTATGAAAACTTGTACAACAGAATCAACAGCTGTGGCAGACCTTCAAAAGAATTTCGTAAATTGTTGAGATGATTGAGTGGTCAACCATTTACAAAAGTGAAAATGCTACTTCGGAGTTAATTCAAAAAGATTATAGGAGGCACTATCTTCAAAGATACGTTACAAACAACGATTACATGGCCATGGGGTGTCATTGGTTTGTTAATCTTTCTTGGTTGGCGTTGCTTAAAAGATAGAGCAGTGCAATTGATTGATTGCAGCAATACAGTGGCGTGTTCCAGAATTCAAGGAAAAAATGAAAATCACTAATTCGTAAATGACAGAAGAAAGGTGCCATCTGCACAAGAAGGATTGAAATGAAACCAGATTACCATTTTATTTTACGAAAACAGAATTTATTGGTAGTACAATAACAATCGATGTTACTAAATGACTCTGTAAGTATTTGCGAAGTACTGATATGTGTAAATATTTACCTTAACTTCTGCAGCACCCGACATATGGAGATACGAAATGTTTCTAATAATTTAGATAAATGTAACAATAAGTTCAAAGGAATCTCTTTTTATTAGATCAGATTAAATGGCCACAGCCGAATAATAGATATTAAAGCAAAATTGCAAAAAACATTATAGAGAGTAGCTAAACTTTGACAGCTAATTCCATTCCTTCATGTTGTTATGCAAAAAGCATTTCCTTTAGCTTGAAACTTTATAATGTGAAAAAAATATTGCAATACATCATTTAGACATTTCACAAAATTTTCAATTATCTTCGTTTTCAAAAGAGTTTCAATGTGAAATTTTATGCTAAAAAATTTACATATGCAATGTTTATAGTATTTGGCCAGTTTTCTAAAAGTCCTTGTAAATACAAGAAAAAAGTTGTAATGCAGTTCTTTGTAGACATCCTTTTTCATTAAAGGCCAACTAATTCTTAATACATTATTCGCTATAACATAAGAAAAAAACTGTTTGGACCTACTGAGCACTGGAAACAACTGGCTCATTATTCATTCAAAGTCATAAAAATATTGATATGATAATTATTAATAAAATTATTGTTTGACACAGATGTCAAAAATATTGTTTTTGAAGGTGAAACAAGTATGTCTCACAGGTTTTCCAAGATCGAAACAGGTGAGCAGATCGAAAGAAATTTACGAGATTCAAAACACGAACGTGTCTGCTCTTGATGTTTATTGGCAGCTTATTTCTATTAGCAACGCATTGCAAAGCAAAGAATTATAGCAGGAAATTGTTCATGGCGCAAATTTTAATTCAGCATATAATTTTATGCATTTTTAAAAGAAATTTTGGTAGTTACAAGAAGGAAAAGTAATGTTTCCAGAAATTATTGAATGATATACTATCCGATGGAGAGGATCATCCATTCCATAGATGAATACGAGCTTCAATTCGGCGATTCGCAACTAAATAATTCATCAGATAGCGATAAACCATTAATAAAAAAATTGTCATAAACATAAGGCCATTCGTGTTTGCTTTATACGATACGCCATGCCTTACCGGTTATTACGCATTTATATGGCTAGTATGAATAATCACTGAACTTCAGACAAAAAGCAAAAGATTTCAAAACAAGCTTACATATGGTCCGAACAAATACACTACCCTTGAGATACACTTTCATCATATGGTGACTGTTAAATTGTTGGGTTTCAAACAAGCCAATTTAGTACATTTCACCATTCAGAAATTCAAAATCTAAAGCCATAGGTCACTTTACGCATTCACCTTAATTCTTTTACCGAAATATTACATTTCAGAATTACCAACTTGTAGCTTAAAAACGTTAAAATTCGATAAATTAAGGGGAATAACAGATAAGCAGTCAGTGAATACTTTTTTTATTATTTTATATACATTTCATACTATTGATACAATATAAATTTCTCTCTCCTCCAGCACTACAAACTGAATTCCGATAATAAAAAACTACTGACAAAAACTGATTGCAATATAATCATAAAAAGAAAATTAGATATTTAATCCGGGTTAAATAGATGAGAATTTTTCAAAATTTCATACTTGAATAGATCTCAAAGTTATACAGGTTTTATCACTTTATTTTCTCCTTACAATTTGTCAATAAAAGCTTAGCACTATTCATTATCTAAATGTTGCAAGTGAGCTATTGATACATTTTTCAATTAACTGCTCATAAAATCACAAGCAAAACATTTATCATTTACAAACATCTTTGTGGATACATATCAATGTATCAAACTATTTAATTTTTTGACCTTGCATGTAGGCACGTGATAGATAACAAAAAAGATAAGAATTGAGAACTGTTAGCAAGTTCATCGACTTTCCCTTCTTCGGTCTACCGCTTTACTTTTCCTGTCAAGCTATTGAGCTTCCTGTTGAAGTAACATCCTCTCTTTGATAGTATCGAATTTTCTCGGTCACTTATTTTTGATTTCCTTTTTTTTTTATCTTGATGCAGCATTAAACCAATTATATTTATATATTTATCGCAACAGAAGAAATATTTACCAAATATAACCCGGTTAATATTAAACTTCTTATAGCTGCAACAACAGGCGTAATAAATTAATTTTCTTTATATCAAAACTAGTAGATTCTATGCATTCATGTCGCTCAATAAATACATACACGTGGTTTCCTAAAAAACAGTTATTTGATGCCTGATATATCAGTATCTTTTTATTTAATTTCTGTTTGAAATCCGTTTGCATTCGCCAGAGGAATTATCTGGAAACGGTGATAGAGCGGAATAATACGCTTATGACGATAATACTGCCGAAAGCAACCAATTCTGAGGCTAGTGATAAGCGATCATATTCGCGACTATTCCGCAGGTGATTATAATTCATGGTTTTCTTGTAAAAATTATATACTTATAGATGCAAAAAGTATTTCAAAAATTAACCAGAGATCAGTGGCAGCAAATTTTATTAATTCGATTACTATTTTTCAGTTGGTGCGACTAAAACATTCAACAGTGCCTTTCTATGTATATAATTGTTATCTAAAACGTTCTTAGTATTATTATATAGCGGATCCTCTCTCGAAAATGATGCGGCAATTCAAATAAAATAATGCCTACTATCAGAGTTTCTCCTGTGAATTGAGAAAGGTAGCTGTTGGTCTTAGTGTAACTAAAATACGTAGTGATAACTCATCTTATAAACAGATTTTGGGTAGATATTGAAATAAAAAATAAAATCATAATTTTATACCTTAGACCTGCCTTGCTCTTAAAATCATTGTCTCACAGAAAGATGAAATATCGTAATTAAAAAAAAATTAACGTACCTTATAAGTCTATCAGCAGTCCAAACTAGTAAGCATGAAAAACTTTCAAATTAGTAAGTTAAATTCACCAGTTAATCATCCACTATCAGACCATATCGACAGTTGATAAGAGACTCTGCATCTTTATAGCAAAATGCCATCAGTGTATATTCTATAAAAAGAATAAAGTAATGCAGCATTGAAAAAATGATCACCGTATATGATAATTATATATATGTATATATATGGTTTTTCAATTTTCAAAAACTTAAAATTATGCATTTTCTCTTTTTTCTACTTCTAAGACCATTTTCTCAATGCCCGATAAATACTATAATGTCTTTAGTAGAATAAGCAAGCCAATTTTATCCTTTGGGAAGTAATTTAAGAAGGAATTACTGCTTTCCTTATACATTAGAGAAGAACATCGCCTTGTAGGACGCTCGCTGAAATGACTCACGCCCGGACTATTTATCTCATTAAAGGACCTCTTCTTTACTATCACTTAACTATAGTAGAGAACGAATCATTTAATTAGATAGATGGTTCGAAAAAAATAGATGAGAAACACAGACAAGTCACGCGGCAATCAACGAGTTAAGAACACACAGTTATATTTCTATTAATTTATGTACATACTAATAAAACCTTTTGTTATTTGCCATCCATAACACAAAATTCTACTAAGGCGTACATTTTATTACATTGTTTTCCATAAGATACTTATCGCAAACAGAACTCGAACATTCAAGCCCATATAAGATTATCCAGCTTTATCTTAATTCAACAAATCACTGATTCAGCAATCAGTATATGCAACTGTACACCGTCATCCACAACGCTGGTTGGGATTAAAAACATTCAAACCCTTTAAATCTTTGACATTATCAGATACGAAATCCCAGCTTTGATTTGGACGCCTAACAACTGAGACAGTTTTTTTTTTTAATATTTAAATTAACTGACAATCAAGAATGATATAAATTAAATTGTAGTGAGGTCGAAAACTTTATATTTTATCAGCATTTTTTATGCATGATTGTAGCAAAAGTTAATGAACTGAGGGCGGCATTTTTATTATTGTCTGTCCAAACTGATTTTAGCAATTCTTTTGATTTGAGTGCTCGTGAAAACTATGGATAAAGATCTCATAATAAAGGAATATTTTAATGTTAATATACATACGCATCTCAAGCTTTCTAAAAATATTTTTTTTTCTAAGCACTTTTGCAATGTGATTGAGATTTTCTGCAACTTTCGCTAGCTAATATATGCAATAACATCCGGGATATTGTTAATAGGATAACAGCCGGTATAGAAAGTAGCATCTTCAAATTTTTATAAAAATAGATATGATATATGATAGTTACAAATCGATAAACTATAAGCAACTTAGCCAGCTGAAGACGTTATTCTAAAAGGAGTTGTTGTAGTTGATAATGATGATAATCTTGGTTTTATTTCTTACAAAGAGGCTAGATTTATCTTTGGTATAAGGCAATTCAACTGGAAAGCAGAGAACACTTATCCCATTCCATTCAATATATTTTCCCAATAGGCCTCACATTCCACAGTATTTTTAGTATTTCCTCCCAACAGAAGAGGGAAGGAAATTGAATAATTATAATTAACAGACGGCGCGCAAGAAGTGAGTAATTAAATATTTAAAGACATTCGAAACATTTATGACATTTAAATTATAAAAGATACATCCACTGAAAATCAAGATGCAGTGATCATTCATCGAGTTAAAAAATAATCACACTGAAGAATTAACAATTTACGATTTGTGAATGTATGCTCTCAAATATACTTTAGCGACAAGAAATTACTTCATGGAAATCAACAGATATGATATATATTGAAAAATAAGTACAGATAACAATTATTTTATACTTAATATTTAAGAAATTCTGTACATCTGCAAATGCTATAAATGTACTATGCAAAATCAGTATTGATAGCAGAAGAATGAAATTTATTTAGCATGTTTATTGAGAAAATTTTATTGAATGTGACTAATAGGACAAGGTAGAATTATGCATAAAATTAAGATTTGCAATGCATAAAATTAAGATTTTATGAATTTTCAGTAGTGCATTCATGCCCCAAAACGGCAAAAACTATCCTTTTTTAGTCACTTAAAGCATTTTTCCAATTACAACTATTTGTCTATTTCTGCTTTGAAACCATGAAGAGTTAATACAATGCATAATGAAAGTAGAATGGGCCATCCTGTATACGGATGGTAAATTTGAGGTACAGAACTCTTAAGTTCTCTTAAAATATTTTTCTTTGCTAGTTGAATAACGTTATAAATAAAAAAAAATAGAATATGTCAATCCTCTAAGCTTTCTAAAAAAACAAGTTCATACATGAGATAAAGACAAAAGCTATAACAGCATAATGGTCATGTTAATTGAAAATAAAACAGCAACTTTGAATAACTCTATAAAACTTGGCTGAAAAAAATTAGGATACACAAAAAATGAAATTTTTCATGCAGCTTTTTTTTTAACTAAACTGATTGCTAAAAACGTTAAAAAAAAAAAAAAAAAAAAAAAAAAGAACCTTCCTGTAAGAAGGTCTCTTAAAAAATAAGAACGTCTCTTAAAAAGGGAGCTGTAAGATACGCAATCCCGTAATAAATATTTCGCAAAACATTTCGTAATAAATATTGTGACAACATATTTTCTTAATGATCCATTAATATAATCTACATACTGAAATTACCCGTTAAAAATTTATATCTATCTTGAAGGCAAATAAAATTTTTAAAAGTGTCGTCTGAATTAAAATAAACGAAATTAGGAATATAAGAGGTGCTCCATTTTAAAAGTATTTTTACAATTAATAGTAAAATATTGTTCTCTCCTTGGGAATGCACAATGCTATGCATAGTCGAGATTAATTTAGCGATTTGTTGTAGATCCTGGCAGAAAGAAGGCTCTTGATGATTTACTTAATTTAATAATTCAAACTTATTCAACTCTTGTACTATAATTTTTATGTCATAATTATTACCAACATTGTATCTGTCTTAATCTAATAATTCATGATGCGAAGAGGCATATAAATTTAACATACCTAACATCAGAATATTTTTAAATACAGGTCTGCCTTTCCGTCTGGTGTAATCAATCTAATAAGTAAACTCCTTATACTCTATTATACAGCGGGAATCGCATAAATTTATACATCTTTCACAATTCTTAAAAAATGAGATGTAGGCTTAAAGGCAGTAACGCGACAAAATATAGCACAATACGCAAACAAGAGACTTGTGCCGAATGATAAGAAATGGGAAAACTAAAAAAATTATGCGGATTATCATTCTCAACATGCGGATAAAGTATATAAAAATTGGTTTTTCGCTCATAATATATTTTTCACGACGCCTGTTGCTCCAATCAATGGCTTCGCTTAAGATTATATTTCCACGCAATACCTCAGACAACACTCATCAAATCAGAAAATTCTTTCCGCTATGAATATCAATTCAATTTAAGTACGCTTTAATTTTGAAAGGGTCCATTATAATTTGCATATTTGATTCGTTATCACTTATGTAAATAGTTCTAGTATTGAATAATATTTTTTTCACTATGAAAATTCTCTTATTTTTTCTCTCATCAAGAGTAGGGATAGAACTATGATTAAATGTTTGAATTCACAAATCATAGCACCGACCAAAATTCATCATCAACTGAATCGGTGTTTTAACTTGGAGTCATAAACAATCAACTGGCGTAACTAATTTTCAGTATGTGATTAAAATGCCCACGAGTAAGAGTAGGGGCGTAACTAGAAACTTGAAGGTTTCCGGGCAACAGAAGACAATCCCGTTTTGCTGTTGTTGTTGACCATTTCTCTTAACCATTTCCACATTATCTTTTATTAGTAGTAGTAGTATTTTATCATTTTCTTAGAAACTAAAATAGCTCTATACACAAAAACTTAATGAAATTTTTTTTCAATAGATGTCTCATTTCTGTGTGCTATCACTTTACTTTTGATTCATATTTAACTGTGTTCAGACAAAAAAATAATAAAAAGATGGAATGATATTCGAAGCTAATTAACGACATGCATACTGTCTGTATAGTGGTGCTATCTGATAGCAGGGTTGAAATAATCTGTTTAGTCGTCGATTCAATCGCAAATATCATTTTTTATTTAATTAGAAAAAAGTTAATTTTTTTCCTCTAGAGACAAAAAATTTCTCAGCTTTAAAAGAGACAGTACAATTATCGTTAGCAAATCTTCAATATTTTAAAAATAAAATCTACAATTTTAAAGAGCCCTCCCCCCCCCCCCCTTTTTTTTTCTTTTTCGTTTGTCATTCGGGAGGCCCGTGGCACTAACATGATGCAGTTACGGCTTTGGTGAAGGGCATAGGGCTATCTCATCAAATTAATGATGATCAAACGTAGATGGCAAATCAGGGCACTTCGGAAAACCGTGTTTGACCATTAGAGATTAGACAGCCATTTCCCACAGTTATTCCAATTTTGTAACACAAACTGGTCATGAAGCAGGATCATTTCGAAAATTGCATGCCAGGTGAGTCCCAAAGAACCAGATACCTGAAGACACACTGTTCATAAACTGGTTCTTGCCCGAAGTAAAATAAACAATAGCAAAGGAATGCAAAGGTAGATCCCAGAAGCGTTCCCAGAAACGTAAGAGAAGCGTTAGCACTCCATTAGTGAATTTAATGAAAAACGATTGCTATATCTGATCCAAGTTTATTTTTTCCTGTAACATCTTCTATCTGTTTGCAGCTCTAGGGAAACTTACTTTCTAGATAACCCTCGTATATAAAATTATTTAAACGAGGAAATGTAAGATTGAAAAGAATCTCCAGGATTCAAATTGAAAATGTTGCTTCTGTTATAGTAATGCAATAATATTATTAACCAGCCAAAAAGCGTTTAAAAAGTGAAATTAAAAATTATATATTAAATTAAAATAAGGATGCAAATATTTTTTTAAAAAATCAGTCGTCATATTTATAACTCACTGCTAAAATTTCCCGAATTTTATTTTTTTTTTAGTTGCAAGCAATAAAAGTGGCACTTTAAATTCTTTCAATTCAATGCCTAGATAAATATTAGATTCCAATCAATTAATGAAAATTATCATAAAGTTCTATAATATCTGGTTCAAACAGTTAGCAGAACGGTAGTCATCCGGTGATTTCTGATCTTAAAACAATCTCCCTTTACTTCTTCTTGTCACCTTTGAATTCATATTTGATAGATGAGCTCCAAATAGTTCGTCCCTAGATTAAAACTGCTTGCTTATTAAAGAAATTCTTAAAAGCCACATTTCATTATCTTGAATTTCTGTTAAGAGGGGGGGGGGAAGCAGAAAGCATAATTCGTGCACAGCTTAACTACTTTGAATGTCTTATGGTATAAATAAATGTACAGGATTCTCACTAAAGATCTGAAATTCCACCTTACAACTTCACAAAAAAGACTGCTATAATTATAGATACGATACCTAAGTTACTAAGTGCTATGCGATGAAATCCATTATACAGCCACCAGCAACAAATTCTAAAGGTGCTTTCGCTTGAAAAAAGTATGAGATACAGGTAAAAAAAATCAAATATAAAATTATAAATAATATCCTTTAGTACAAAAATATACCTAGCACACATTAATGATAAAAAGAGAATTATGAAATGACTCGTTTCGTCAAGATTTTATTTACTGGAGTATTGTCTATTTTCAGTAGGAATAAATAAGCTAAATAATAATTAAATGCTCATGCATCCTACTCCATGACATCACAACTTTCTATATACCACCCAAAAATAAATGCGCTTTCATGCGTTCTTTTCATAGCATTAATGTACACGAGGTATCTTTTTACGATAGATTGATGATGTTCTATAATTTTTTTATCGTTTTTCTGACCTATACTGCTTTTTTTTTATTTAAAAAAAAGCAAGCTAACTCCAAATTTTGGCACTAGATATCACTGTATGTGAACTCAATGCATAGTGCATACACACTTTAGTGCTATTAGATACATTTTTATGACTGCAGCCGTTCTATAGTAAAGTAAGAAGAAGATTCAAGACTTTAAAGGGTACCTTATATATTGATCTGCTAAGGAAATCATGTTTATAAGCATCATGACCATATAAACATCAGTTAGCGTTCCATAAGCTCCATTCATAAATCTAAATCAAAAGTTAAAAAGAAAGAAAATGTGATGAATTTACTTTTCCATATAAGCGTCATTAACTAATAAAAAATATATAAATTAATGTTACATCTGTGTATAACAACGGATTAAAAAAAAGAAATTAGCAAGAATATTACTATTAAAAAACATTAAATAAAATACCATCCATGACGCTACTGCAAAGAAAGGGCTTTTACAATTATCTTTCCAGAAAAAGAAAATATTTCAGAATAATTTGTTACATAAATCTCAAATTTATAACTATCTACAGTTGAGATTTTAAACTGAGTTCAATGCAATCTCGAGTCTAAAATCGTAAAAGAAGGGAAAATACATATTATAAATATCAAATCCCTCATAATGGATATAAGAAATTACTCACATCATAAAAGCAAATCGATTTTGTGGATGTCGAGGATATCAAGGCAGGAGAAAGTAATGTAGAACTTGTACTGCCATCTATTATTACGAAGAGGATTTAAAAGAAATTTTCCACAATAACTATTATTCGTAAATGTTATCAGCGGGAGTTTCAATGAATGAAAACAAACCGTTTGTTAAAAATAAATAACAGTTATAAACTGCAGAAAATAGCGGAGTGAAATGGAACATTATTTCTATCTTCCTTATGTATATATATATATTAGGTTGTTCGGAAAGTAATTTCGTTTTTTCCCGACAGAGGATTTAATTGTATTTTTCGCAACCAATTTCATACTTAAACCGCAAAATCATTTTATGTTTTAAGAGCTGATATAGCAAGGCTTGAGTGTGAAAAAGTGCAGCTGATTCTTCGCAGTAGTTTTTGGATGGTGCCCTTTTAAATATGGAGAGCAATAAACAGCATTTTCGTCATTTTTTTCTTTTTTGCTATATAAAAAGTAAAAATGCTGTCAAGCCAGAAATAAATTAGCCAATATGTGTGGAGAAGATGTGTTAACAGTACATCAGTACCAGAACTGATTTGGAAAATTTTTCCTTCAAATGAGGAGGCCAAAAACCACCTCGATCAGTTTTTTTTACAGCAAAAACCAAAACTTTTATGAGCGTGTAATCATGTTACTACCAAAAATATGGCAAAAGGTATTAGACCAGAATGGCAATTTTATAATTTAATAAA
>JAPMOQ010006612.1:260033-328096 GCA_026543055.1 Argiope trifasciata | reverse complement strand
GCCAAAATATTTAAAAACTGCATGCTAACTACATAAAATTACTTTTTTAATTGCTATTCTATAATATAGTATTATTTAGGACATCTCAATAGAAGGTTTAGTAAAAGTTGAGGGGTTTTTTTGGGGGGGGGGGCATCACACAAGAATGGAAATTTTTTTTTGGGGGGGGGGGCGCTTTGAACTTTTTCTAAAAATAGAAAATAGATAAGGACTTCGAGGTGGGTGGGAGATGGGTCTCAAGGAATGGGAGAAATCGTACATATTTTTATTAAGAAGGACACTCCTTTTTTCATATTTAAACGATTATTTCATAAATCTCGTACATACGCGTTGAAATATTAAATACAAAAAGATTTCGGCTACATAATAAGTGAGCTAGCTATACATTCTAATTATGAGAAGGTTAAATATAACTGAAAAAATGAGTTTAAAATGATAGTTAATTGCTTAAATAGTTTATCAAATTATGATTTTTAAAAAAATTTGTGATTTACCTTTTGCTTACTTCACTTAGATAGTTACCCAAAACATAAGAAGAAAAAAGAGAAAAAGGTTGTAATTTATTAATACCGATGCGAAATACTCGATAACAAATAACATAAGACCAGTTGAAGAAAAAAATGTGGCTTGATGCAAAACTGACTAGCCGATCTTGAAACAAATTTCATACAACAACAAAAAATAATTTATTGTATTTCCTTATTTATTCCATTGCGCTAATTGGTGCATTAGAAACTTAAGAACTTTAGGAAAAATATTTTTTTTAAATTAAACTAACTATAAAATCAACAATTCAACTCAAAAATAATTGTTAATAAATCAAAAAAATATAACTTCATACGCTTATAAAATAAACTTAACAAGTAAATCACTAGAATATGGGAATATTATTTCATTTTCTTGCATGTTTTATATCAAATTCGTTGATAACATCATCATAATTCAGTTTTCTCTCTTTCTTTTTCTATTTTTTAATATTTAATTTAGATCCCATAGATGAAATTACTGAGCAAATTAGATCTTCTTGACTAATGTAGGATATCAAATGCTTTTTTTATTATTTTATTTTTATGAGAAGGATCTTGTGGTGATGCGGTAGTAATTTTTAAAGTCAATATAGTTGTCAGAACAGTAACGAAATTTAGGTAAAAGTCAAACACAGTACTTTTAAATAAGTATTACAAAACATTTTAATACTAAATTAAAGAAAAACATAACAGTGGAACTTTGATTTCATCACAAAATCAATTGATCAATTTTGTCCTGGTAAATTATATTTAAATCCTTACAGCATTTGAAAATACCGTCTTTCAATTTGTGAATATTGACAATAAGATGTCTCTTGCTCATGAAATATAGTTGAGTCTTTTCTTACAAGAAATAGTGGCACATTCGATTATGATTAGATATATGCAGCTAGCATAAACTACCTGTAATGAGACTCAAAGCATTGAAGTGCAGAACTCGCGATTACATTTGGATTAAAACAAAAAGAAAAGAAAAACAAAAGAAATTTTCTTTTAAAAAATTAGCCAGTAGTAGGAAAGAGGGTGTTCTGTCACCGTTCAGAAATAGAGCAAAAAACTTGTCGATGAAATCAAGTTCATAATCGGATGTATTTACAAAAAAAAGCTAATTCATGATTTAAAAGTATATTTAAAGGCCAACCATTTTTTATCATTACAGAATCTACCTGTTTAAATTACTAATATTTATTCAGAAGTATAGTTTGAATTATAGCAGTTACAGAATTTCGTGAGTTTCCAACAAAAGTATTCTACACAATCAATATCCAGAATTTTAAGTCAATATTTCACATCTTATATAGATGTAAAATATTGAACAACACATAACACTTAAAAGTTAAATGATTTTTAACCAAAACAATAAAATAAAATAGTTTTTTTCAGCAATTTGATTAAAGTCTCCTTTCAGTTTTTAAATCACTTTCATATTCTTGTCCCTGTAATTTTTTTTATTTCTACCAAAACATGGTAATTCAAGCTAATATTCAAGAAAAGAATTTTTTTATTATTCATTTTCCATTAAAAAAAAGTTATTCTAAAAACAGTATTTTATCTGTTTTAGAGTATATAAACAGTATCTTTCAACAAGGAAAAAATTATTTTAATAAAGTAATACAAATGAAATTATTTCTGCCAGATATTGAAATTAATCACTTTTGAAAAATCTTTTGGTATTTATGTGTGTCCTGATAATTCATTACATGCATTTGCAAATTAAACACGTAAAAAGTGATAGCAGATCCAAGATTATAAAATAAGTAATACAAATAGCATTCAATAAGTTAGATTTGTTACAGATAGTGGTAACTCCAATTAAAGTCAAAGAACACAACAACTGACTGCATTATAAGTGAATGACATAGGATTATGTATGAATTTTAAGGCAATAAAAAGAGTTCCATGCTTCATTTCAAACACAGTTTTTTTATGCAGAATATTGGCTAACTGTGTTTGAAAATAAATTCTACTCAAACATGTAAATCTTTATCATTTACATTAAGATGGGACTTGGCACCATTTAAAGGCATGTGATGAAATGCCACATAGTTGACTATAGAAATGTGCATTGCAGAAAAATGATGATTTTCAACTATTTACAGCTTCAATAATTGATTTGATATTAACAACCAGGTGTCATAAGAAAACAGAAAGCAATTTTACAGAAGCTGAACATAAAATATACATGTAGCAATTAACAAAGAAATTTCATTATTCCATAAGGGTGGAAATGTCAGAATGTATAAAAAATTATTGTTATTAAAGTCATCATAAAATTTTATTTAATTTTAAATTCCATTTGCAACATTTATTTTTAAATTAAGAATCTAGTTTTTCATTATATTAAACAAGGTCCTGCTTTATATGGATTTTATAAGATTTTTTTTTTTTTGAAAGTTAAAAAATGAAAAATTTTATTTTTAATATACAGGATCTTTTTTAATAAGCATAAAATAAATATTCAAAACAATAAAAAAAGTTTATAACTGTGAAAGAAGATTTGTTTGACATAATGGAGCTAAAGAGATCAATGACAAAATAAAAAGATATTGTGGGTACGTGTTTCATAATTTTTAGATTTTTAATAGCATTTGTTAAGACAAATGATCATGCACACAAAACATATGAACATCATACACAGTTAAAAGAATTCATTTAAAAAGGAAAAAAATCATGAAATCTGAAATAAAAAGAAAAAAATTCAAGTTATTAAAAATGCATTCATGCCATTTATATTTTATACATATATTCTCGTTCTTCGTTATTTTTCTAGCAACAAAATTAGGAATATAAAGTCACAATGATACCTAACACATTAAATCATATTAAAACATATCTAAATGTTTTTTGTTTTTTTTTAGAATCTTGAGAAGGTGCTTCTGTTTCCTTGGTTATATGCTTTCTCCATGACAGGAGTGTGCATCGTAATCTCAGCTTTATACCAGCTGTATGTACGACAGTGTAATATTTCCAAATCTGTCGAAACTCTGCCAGGTCAGTAAACCAATATACAAAAATATAATTATCTTATTTTTGTATAGTGCAAAATTCAAATAAGATAACAGCTGAGTGATAAATATTTATTAAAACCAGCAATTTTACTTTGAACTTAAAGAGCATCATAAAATCATTTATAATGTGTTAAGAATATTTTTAAACTTTCAAAGTAAGCTTTTAAAACATATTTTGATAGCTTTTTAGTCAGGTTTTTCAAAGAAAAAAAAAACTTCAATTTCTGTTTTAGAATGCATAAATGGTATGCAAAAGTAAAATAACTTTTTCTTTCATTTTTAAGAAAAAAATACAGATACATTTTTAAAAAAAGTCTTTTTTTTTTTTTCAGTTATATTAGCATTCACTAAAACTAGACATATTTTTTGACTTAATAATATATTTTAATAATTCAATCATTATTGCTTATACATCATTTTGAAGCATCAATTTTGCAATTTAATTAACTCTAAGTTGAGATTTAAATGTACTTATACTTTGGTAAAAAAAAAATCTGCACAGTATTTTGGTAGTTTAAAATCAATTATTCTGCAATGGTGCAATATATTTGCAGTAAGACTACCTTCAGGTCAATTCAGTATATTTAAAATAAAATTAGTTCAAAGCATAAGTTATTAAAAATAATTGTGTATTCTATCAAACAATATAATCGAAAAAACTTGGAAATTATTTATTATACTAGTAAGATTTGAAAAACAATTTTAAAAAATATTTTTCACTTGCTTGGTCTTACAATACTAATATGAAGAGTAAACTTTCTTATATTTTCTCTAAATTTTATAGGAACAGGTTTTTAAAAAATTAATAAATAAGACAATAACTGTTTCTTGATTTTGATTCCTTCTAAATAAAAATCATACAGCATGCATTGTATTTTGTGCATCTGATTTTTAAGAAATTGAATTAGAAAAATCATTCCATCAATATGAAAGAGAGAAGATGTTTGTCATATCTATACAAAAAGGTTAGGTTTGACTTTTTTGTTGTTGTTAATCCCAGATTTTTTTTATATATAAAAATCTGAAACAGATACCAGAAAAGGGAGAAATTCCAATGATTGCATTTGATGAAACAAACTATTATCGAAATATGAATACAATTTTGATTATGCTGTTTTTTCTGTTTTATGCATAATTTAAGGTGTAGAACACCAAAATTTTCTAAACGATTGCATGCAACTTTATTATATTATATCATATTTCAATAGTTGAAAGAGAAGTAAGTGCAGTGAGATATGCAGAAGAGGGAGGCAAATCAAATTCAGCATATGTTGGGGATTCCACCAAAATGTGATAAAGGTAAGTACTCCAAAATTTCGTTTTGTAACATTCTTTTGTAAAATAATATCACATAATCTTCAGCAGTACAGTGCATTAAAATATTTTTCTTTAAAATACAAATTTGAAATAAAGATAGAAATCAAATTTTCATCTATATAAAACAGATTTTTAATGAAACTGATTTTCTTATGTTCTAAATATGAAAATTTGGAGCATATGAAAATGAATTCTACCGTGTTGTTGACTTTCAATGTATGCAAAACTTGATTAAACATTTACACTTTTAAAATCAAGAAATTGAATACTGTAAGTTATTGTATCCACAACGTAAACAATGAGAATTATGCAAAATTTAATCCAAATTATTTAATATTATTTATTTCAAATATCAATTAAATGAGCAAAATAAATGCAAAAAAGATGCATGAAAAGTGCAACAATTTATTCAAAACTAATTACAAATAATTGAAATTCTATTTTATTTACAAAATATATCTTCATGGCCACCCAAATATAGTTATTTAAAAGAATACTTTCAGGACTGCTAAGCAACTAGGATATGATTTTAAAGTATGAATTTCAAAAAATAGCATCAATATCATCCCAACCACCATGACAATGAAAGAGTTTTAACTTCTACCTTTCATGTCCACCATTAACTATCAAGTACACAAAGTTGGTGCATGCTAATTCTGCAAAGTTTCGGACAGTTTGATTTTAAATGCAATATAAAATTTGCAATGATGGTATTAAAATTCATATGTTTCTATCCTATGATCATAATTCGAAATTGTCAAATAACTTGCTTATTTCTCTAAACCCGACAAACCCAAACAGCATTAGGTAATAAAATTTATTAAGCAAGCAAAATCTTACAATAACTTTTGTTACATAAATTTTTCCCCAAAATTTTGCATCAGTTTTAAACATCAAAAATGTAGAACGAATTAATTTTTATTAGCTATTTCATATATCCACAATCTTAGAATAGCTTTACATTAATATATCATTATAAAGTTTGAATGATATTTACAGAACTTGAGTCAATTTAAGAACATGAATCTTTATAGTATGATGGCTTTTAGTTATAAACTAAATATCCCAAAACCAAAGAAATTCCATCTCCATTTCCAGCTAACTGCATAAAGGAGTGAAAATATGCAATATCTTTGCTTTCTTAGAACAGCCTAAATTTTTAATTTTTCCAAAGTACATTTAAAATTGAAAAACTGATTGAAAACATTGTTTAATAAACATAAGGAAGTCAATAATGAACCAAGAGCACATATTTCACTTTCTATGTGCATAAAAATTTATTAAAACTTTCAAGATGTTCTGTTTATAACCTATAATATCATATACATTTAGTTAAATTAAGTTAAGTGAGAAAGGAATTAAAAATGTTCTCACACAAAGACAATTTAAAATAAATATCATTTCTTAAAATTGAAAATGTGTTATAGCTAACAGAAAATATTAGCACAATTGGAAATTTTTCTCTGTTTCCTTAAATTTTATATTACAGTAAATTTTGAAATATTGCTCAAAACTCAAAGACACTCGGTTAATTCAATAGATAAACTAAAAATAGAATTTGTTTCTGAATTGCTTTTATCATTTAAGCATGTCAATGCATTGCATCTTGAGCGACCATAGAATAATAATTTCTAAATCCCTCAATTCACTAGAAATATCTAAAAATTTTATTTTACGAGACAAGAAAAGGAAATATAATAGAAAATCCTTTTTCTGTGAGTATTTTTCCATCTCTTTCACCTTGAATATTCAAACTATCATCCACAAGCTGCAATGATTAGAATCTGATTTAAAATTAGAAAGAATAAATAATAAAAATTAAACTACAATTTAACCCCTAACTGGAAATATGCAGTCTAGTAGACAGCATTTCATTTACACTCAAATTTTCTAATAAATGTATTGGAATGAAAAAATGCCAATATACTTTTCAGATATTTTTCTTGACCTATAGATATGTTTTAGAAAGTTTTCAAAATATATTATCACTAAAAAAAAGTCAATGCATTGGAACATATATTTTCTTCTCAAATTACATGTTACAATAAATAATATTCTTGAAAAAACATATAACTTTAAGCTTTTTAAATTATATTTATTTTTCCAGTATATAAAGGTATACAGAAAACAATAAAATGTAAAATTCAACAATTAAATGAAAAATTAAAAAAAATAACAACAGGTAAAATTTGTTCTTTTTTTATTGGTTTGTGTGAATTTCCTAGCATGGTTTTCAAGGGCATTTTAAATATACAGGTTATGAACTAGAATAAAAATTAATCTAATAATTCTGTATATATATATCTTCGTATATATATCTAAAATATATATTTTATGATTTTTTAAAAATACATGATCACTAGGAAAAATGAATTATATTTGAATGTACATATCAGAATCAGGTGAATGTGAACTTTCATTGAAAAACTCTTCTGAACAATTATCTGTATCACTAAAACTACTTTCTACTTCATTTAAAGGTGTCTGAAGCACTTCTTCATAAAAGGATAAGTAAATTGGATGATATTTTAAGGTCTAGTTTTAGCGACATCTGCCAAGACTTGTTTTTCACTGCGGCACGAATAGGTGGTGCGGTCTATGAGACTGCACTTAAAGAAATAACTAAAGTATTTTTTAAAGCATCTGCTGAAACCAGTTGAAAAAGTGCATGTGTATTGAAAGTTTCAAAACAGGAAGCTACAGGGTCAATCCGTTTATTTGAGATAAAAATAGAATAGGAGCAACTGTAAGTAAATTGCTAGCAGTCTCACAGACCGTACGTCCCCAGTTAAGGGTTAAAATCTAAAATAATTCATTCATAAATTTAACTAAATTTAAACTACCTACATTCTACTACTCTAAATTTATACAAATAAAGCATTTTTAAATATAAAGTATTAACAGTTAATATTTATTATATTTACATTCAGCTGTAAAAACTCATTTTAAATGCGCTCTTTTGTGATTTTATCATCATTATTATTAGTCATTCTCTTTTTCTCAAGGCCTTTAACTGTTATGATCACAGCAAAGTAATTGGTTATTACTTAGCAATAGTCAAAATTATTATTTCTCAATTAATGATTATTTCTTAAGCATCTAATTTAATAACTGCAATACATTTCAATGATAGTAAAAAACTCAGAACTAATGAATAAAATCTATTTATAATGGTACTGTATTAAAGAAGGTCATTTTTTTATCTTATATTATTGCATTTCGTGCATTCAAATCTTGGAGGGGGGGGATAGGCTCTATGAAAACGTGTTTAATAAAAATTTCATTTAAACTTTAAATCTATGCACTGAATACACTTATATATATATATATATATATATATATATATATATATATATATATATATGAGCATAAAAATAGAATAATTTGGTTGTTTATTTTGATTTGAATGCATTTAATTTAGATTTTCAATGCTTGAAACCTTTACAAATATTTGCCATTCCGATCATAGAAAAATAATAAATCAATTTAATCATTAAAATAAATGTAGAATATCATTTAGAAATCATTTCAGAAGAATGTCTACATACTGAATTAAAATGCTTCTAAATTCAGTTTTAAAAAATGCTAGAATATTTCAGCTATTTCAAAAGTAGCATTTCAGCTACAAAACGTTCCAAATTGCTCTTATTCTAACATTACCTTTATCCTCAGAATCTTACAAAAGATAATTCAGGATAATGAAGTTGGTTTTCAACTATATTCAAATAAGTCTAAGTTATGAATGTTTGGATTAATTATAATACTTTTTTTTTATTTAAGATGTAAGATAGACGTGGCATTTGCGATACTTTCAACAAAGAGTCTCGTTTAAAACTTCTTATAGTGAAATGATAGACTAATAATCATTTTAAAGAAAAACAACATAAGGCCTATTTGCATACATTTCCCTGCTATATTTTTTCTATTCTCTCATTATTTTTATGATTTTTGATAAAATATAATTTTCAAATTTTCATTTAAAAATAAAGGCAACTGAAAATGACATAGCTTTAAGTATGAGCACATTTATATATTAGACAACAAAAATATATATTGGTATTTTAAATCAGCAATATTTATTTCTAGAGTCAGCATTTATACTGCTTCACAGCCCCCCCCCTTCCAAAAAAAAGGAAGAGAGAGAGAGAAAGACACTAGTTATGTTTCTGCACATAGGAGAAAAACCAACAGCATGTTATGAAACTTAGCATACTTAAGTGCTCTTTGATTCATTTAAAATCCCCATTGAGCTTTAAAAAGTATCTATTCTTTTTCCAAGTTACTTTTGAAAAAATTAAAACAGTGCTTCTCTAGTAAAATGGAAGATTTTGTATAGGTATATAAAAATAAGCATAAAATCTTTTTTATGTTTAAGTTGGAAAATATTACATTTTTTCTGATGTATATTTTGTATTTAATACAAAAAATAGAGAAAGGGCTCTCTTTTTAATATCCTAGCCTCTTTTTGAATTCTAGAGCTCATGACAACAATTACGAAAGAAAGTCACAATTAACATATATGTTTAACAGGTCTATGCATTCAATATGCAATACTGAAAGTGTAAACTAATTAACATAACTTGTTTATTTCAACAAATATTGTTTTCTTAACATCTTTCAGCACATTTAAATAAAAACAAATAATAAATTACCTTTCGCTAAATATGAAGCATATGGCCTTTTCAATACTTCCCAACAGTAGAAATTTGCTAGAGCTTTACACTAATTTTTACATTATCACATTGAAGCATGATAACCAGTTGATCACAGACTAAAGACAAAATTACAAAAATAAATAAAAATAAATGATACATGTTTTAATTGCATTTTATGTAAAATACATTGTACAAAAATATTTTGATATTCTTTTTAATTGAATACATGTCTCTATATGCAGGTCTTATTTATTACAATCATATAAATATTTAAAAAAAAGTAAGAAACAAAAAAATTTAGAAAAACTAGAACAGTATTATCATAAAACATAAAAAGGAGAAATATTTTCATTACCAAATTCTGTATATAGAATAGGTTCTCTCAAAAAATCAATACCCACACATATACATAAAAAAAATATACACCCACATAAATTTTCCATAACTAAAAAAGCTGTGCAAAGAAGAAGAAAAGCTGTTCAAATTTTTCATTCAGCAAATATATCAGGTAAAATACAGGTTATAGTGAGACTACAACATTAACTGTTCAAAGGGAATTTCACAATTCTAAATTACCACTAGATGATGATAATCAAGACTTAAATGTGTGTGTAGATAAAGAGAAAACTACAATGAACTATTAAACATAAATACTTTAAAAGAAGTATAGTTTATTAGAAACTTTTCATTGATTTCCTCATTGCATAAAAAAGCTAAATAAAATATTAATCTATATAAATAAAAATGAATGTCTGTCTGTATGTCTCTTATGCGCGGCTGTATCACTCATCTGATTGTGATAAAACTTGTGATGTGCTCACTCCACACATTCCCATTATTCTCCCCAACATTCCTTTTGATCTCAAACAAATGCAGTTCCCCATTTGACCTGCATTCTTGATGACTATCCATAAAGCAAAAGGTCAGTCACTTCAAGTGTGTGGACAGAACCAAAAAAATCCATGTTTTTCTAATAACCATTAGTATGCCAGATGCAAGAAATTGAACAGTCAAGAAATTTATTTGTTTCTGCAGAAGATGGAAAAACAAAAAGAAATATTACCTCTTGAAAAATAAAATTTAAAAAATATATAATAAAAATTTTTTATACTTCTCCTTTATAAACCATTCAACATCAATGAATGTATTTAGTTCCGATATGAAAATAAATATAATGTGTCTATTATTCCTAATAACACAGTTACTTTAAATTTCTAATGATATTTCCAAAATTATTTCTTCTGCAGCCAGCTAGTTTAAAATGAAAAAAAGAAAAAAGATACTTCAGGGATAGGAAATTTTAAAAATTGTGATTTTATCAATAACCTTTGTGATCTTTTTATCTTTAATGTCTATACTTTTTTTATAGAAAATTTTGAAGATGCAGACAATGCAATAACTTTGTGGCTTGGAAGCAAGTTCCTGTTTGCAAGTGCATACTATCTGGAAAGTTTTCAACTATCATTCAGAGTAATGAGCATGTAATTCCATTCTAGAAAATCCAGTATTAAAGCTAAATAGCTATATTGAAAATAGCATGACTACTTTACCAGTTAAATTGGATGGACAAATAACAAAAAAATTTCATTTCATTGGACATCTTCATTAGTTCGGAGCTTTTGAAGTATCTATGTTAAAATTATCTACAGGTGAAGAGATCAATTCAAATTTAGAATTGTAGTCTTGTGATAGTATTTTTAACATCAACACCTTTTTGTATTTATACGGTTGTTTTACTCATGACTTCAAAGTTTATACATATTTTACCTATGTATCAATTATCATCATTTTTATTGAACAAAATGTATTTATTAAAAAATTGTAAAAATTGTTTGCATATTGATTATTTAAAGCTATGACTCACGCAACATTATAAAAACTGAAGATCAGCTGTTATTTTTAATTTGAAATTAAAATTAAAGCTATCATATTCAACCACACTTAAAAAGAAATTATATTAACCATAAATGGAATAAACATTTATTCCCATTTATAAGTATATTCAAACAGCTGATAATGTGTATTCATAAATCAGTTCTTGGACCATATATCTATTATACACAAGGACACATTTACTAATAAAACCAAATTATAAGTATAAAGAAAATTAATCAGATAAATAGATGACAAACAATAAATGTTTTAAAACTGATACAAGCAATAATAATCAAAATCAGTGTAAAAAATTCTATATTTCATGCTTAAAGTAATTCATAATGCCAATTTTTAATATATATTGTTATAGTTCTATGGCATAATTATTCATCTTGGTTAAATTTTTGGCTGAATTTTAATTAGAATAATAAATAAGTTCATTCTTACAAAATTAAATGAACAAATATACTTTAAAGCACAGCTTACTTAATAAAAATTAAACACTAGTTTTTTCCTGAATCAGTTCCTACATAAATATTTAAAAAATTATTCCTTCTTCATAATACTAACTGCACTAATCAATTTTTTAAAACAATAATTTAATATAAAAAGCATAGGTATTTACTAAATTAAGTTGTAGTTATAAAACACAGTAACATTTCTTTTAAAAGTGAGGTTTATTAAAATAATGAACTATGCCGCAACTGCAACTTTTTAAATTAATTAAAAATTTAAAATGATGCAACTTTTTAATTTATTAAAAAATTAAAAAGTGGCAGCATGTTTGGTTATAATTTATAATAAGCATTGATTTACATAATAAAACTTGATATAATTGTAAGTGACAAATCTACAAACAGGTAAAGTTTGATCAAGTTATCGTTAAAAATATGCATGCTTGCTGCAGTAATAAATAATATTTTAAATCTCTTCCAAACATATACCTTTTTTACATGCTCCCAATTAATCTATCGGCATTATTAGAATATTTCACTATTGCTCCTTTAAGAGTGTTGTCACAAATCAGACATTTGTTCATAAATGTCTCAAAAGCTCATCTATATGAGCTTTAAAAAAAAATGTAAGATTTCCCTCAGTATAGTGCCATTTCATATATGAAATATTTTTATTTTATATTACATTATTTTATAAAGGTGAGAATTATATATATATATAACTTTGCCAATTACTCCTTAAATAATACCCAATTGCAATTACAAATGTATCTTAAAGTATTCTGCTCAATCAGAATACTTACAACTGGCAAACTTTAAATTCAGGTACATTTCTTCTAAACAAGCTTTTAAAAAAATATTTATAGAATATTTAGCACACAAAGGGAAGTCTGTCATAATTAACAGCAAATGAAAGTACATATGCAGGGTGCATTTCTTAAATATAATTGTAATTACTGCTTCAAAAAGAACAACAAAGACAAACTTTATTACAATATACAGGAAATTTCATTCATTTAACATAGTTTGCACATTTGAATCTTGATGAAGGTACAGAGCATATGATCTGTCCAACACATTTTGAAAATTTCAAATATGTAAGTTAATGCTGGAAAGTTTTAGAATATCTGATGTAAATTCTAAAATCTGATTTTTAAAGACTTCATGTCAACTCTGGGGTGAGAATGGTAAAATATCTTAGATACTTAATTAATAGAGTGGATCAAACCATTGACATTAACAGTATAGCAAAGTAAGGTTAATGGAATATCAACTCTTCGTGAACAGTATTATGAGTGGACAGAAACAAACTACAAAATATATTTGTATTTATTTAGTGTCCTTAAAACTAGATTAAAAATGAATGATGAGAAATATACTAGATGTTTAAAAATCATGCAGACTCTTTAAATCACCATGTGAGATATGATCTATCTTCTTTATCATAATAATGAGTACAACTTATATCATTAAAAGATTTTAATTGTCCTAACATTGCCATTTATAAATTTAACTCATGGATTGATGCCTCTGAAAAATAGCTTCCATCAGAAACTTTCACTCTGGAAAACGAATCAAAGTCAAGAAAAAAATTAATAAATACAGCAATAAAATTTTAAAAATCTTACACTGGAAATCCTTTTATCATAAGAGTGTATAAAGTGTAAAATATATGTTTAAATTGGTAAATTTAAGCCATTATGTCCGATTCTCCGCTATTTTTAAAAATTAAAAAATCACAAATAATGACCCTGAAAAAATATCTGATCAAGTTTTTAATTTATGCTAAAACCCTTTTGAATGTAATTTTGCTCAATGTATAAAACAGGGGTAAAAATATCCTTTAGTATAATGAATTAAAATATGTATAATATTTAATCAGATGAATATATGGCAATGCTAGTTTTGGAATCATTAGATTCCATAACTAAAATATGATATAATCTAATAGAATTTGTTTGCAATACAAGTTTCTATTATTAAGCAAGTTAGAATATTTAATTTTGAATAATTTTTATGCTGCCTTTCAATAATTATACAAGTTTAATAAGTTTTTAAAAACATTTTCTAGTTAATTTTCATTAAATTTAGAAATTAACAAAAAGAAAATTAGACTACTGATGAGATACACAACTGTAGTACGATATTGAGAATTCTCTTACATCTTATTTATGATTATTTGAACAATTAAACAAAATACTTTCAAAATGTATGTTATTTTCTGAACTTCAAATTTTAATATGCTTTTAAGTTTTATCCTCTAATTTAATTTGAAAATCAAAAATTTAATGATAATAGAAAGAGAATATTTCAAAAAACAAAAACTATATACAACAGATAATATGCTTACACATCATAAATGTATATAAATTTTAAAAAAGAATTTTATATCAACAATCTTTCAATAGTAAATTTTGCTTTTATTCTATTTTTACAAGTTTTAAATTGTAATAAAGTAATTATTCTATTTCAATAAAGAAAATACTCTATATAGGATGATCTCAATGTCATGGTACAAATGTTAACAGCTGATGCAATATAGAGCAAAAATCATTTATTGTATAGGAATGTATGGTTACAAATGAGAAAGAGAGGTGAAAACACAGGAAATAAAAGATGAAAAGAAAGATGAAGTGATTTTTGACAGTGTCACTAACATGTGTAATATTAAAAAAAAAAAAAAAAGGTTTAAAAGTATGTCCACTAATAGTGATACATGGTTGACAGCAGTGATGAAGCAGATACACATTTCTACGGTTACAGGTATTCCATGCACATATGCAGGAGCTATGGGTATTCAAGCAACAAGATTCTCATATGAATCGGATGAAATTGCACAAAAAAGATTCATGATATGTGATCATAAAAAGTAATTGATGTGGGATAAATTGGGAAATAAGGGATGCCCAAGAACTCATTCACCACACTCAATTCATCATACCCCAGAACTGCCCATTCTGTTTCCATTCCAAAGCTCCATTTTTTTTACCTCTTATTTCCTGTATTTAAGACTTACTACATCATTTATGCCCACATATTTCTATACGATAAAAGATGGTTGTAGTATCCTGCACCAAACCTTAAAATGTATACCAAAAATTAGAAACGCCCTGCATCATATTTCAAAAAAATCCAAACAGTATTTATCTGTAGTTGTTGACAATACATCTCTTAATTTATTATATATGAATTGTGCTACACTTTAGTGTTCTATTAAAAAATAAATACATAATGTTAAATCTAAGCAAAAGTAAAATCAATTAATGCAGATATATGTGTGTTTCTAAATTACTCAAAATATGCTAAATTTCCTGTACCTAATGGAAGGATTAATGAGAAATTTCACTCAATACAGTCTGTCTGGATAAACTTCAGAATTAGTAACTTTTGTACACATAAAATAAAGAAATACGAGTATTAACCCTTCATAAAGCACAAAGTAGAAACAGTAAAACATTCAGAATTGTATGGTACTTGAACCAAGAAAGAGAGGAAATTTGACCAAATATTACTTTGATACAAAGATACCAACATACAAATATTCAATTAAATTTGAATAATTAAGAAGTATGATGAAGATTAGTTCTTAGATTAAAATAAATACTTTTTAAAAATTTTAATAGTCCTCCGTGATTTTAAGAATAACTTAAAAATATATAAATTTGATAACATTGCCTCATTTTGATAATTATTCCTTGACTTACAAAATCAAATTTGCACACTAACAAACTAAGATTTTGATCGTACAATCAGAATCCCCCCATTAAAAAAATGGTCCAAAAATTATATCTTAAAAATTCTACTGCAAATACATATTCTCAGAGTGTTTTGATTACATTTGAGAAATGCTTTTAAAAATAGATACATCATAGTATTAACAATTATTCAGCTAATAAATTTCAGTTCCAGCTGTAATGTTCTTTTAAAATATTTCATAATTCAAGATACAGAAAAATCAGATATAAAAAGGTATTATCCTATTAGTTTAAAATATAAAACCTATCAAGAAATTCTTTTGACGATGAAAATAATTTTATGATAATAAAATCAGATATAAAAGGGTATTATTCACTTACTTTAATAGAATATATTCATAAACAACTTAAGATAGTATTTTATTTAACAACATACTTTTAAAAACTATTAAGCCTCTATAATGTTTACAGAAATGTCAAATTTATTATTTCATTCATTTTTCTTCCAATTCTTGCATATAAAAAAAAGTATGTTTGATCAGAACATAAGCATACTTATCTTGAGCCTCCATAGAAACAATTTTTTATTATTATCTTATTTTTGAGGACATGATTTTAACATTAATTTGCTGGAAAACAACGGCAAAATATTAAATTCTGGCCTATCCCACGAAAATTATCATGTGCCTACCTCGATTCGGCATGTTTAACGTTTCAGCGAACTCTAATTAAGCAGTTATATCTTTTAAAATGCAATTCTAACACTATTAATGTAAATTTAGAATAAAATCGAATGCAAACAATACATATTTCAGTATTCTGCAAGAAAAAAATATATAACAGGAAAAACAAGATATATTGGGTTTATTTAATACCTCAAATAGCATTATAATCATGGCATTCTATGCCACCACTTGGAATTCAATTTTTAAAAATTTCACTGTGAAATATTGCTGAGCGCAATTATGCAACACATTTCTCTTATTCTATACATGCTGGTGTGATCAATCGATATCAATCGTTTGTTTTCATTCATACAGCGCATGCGCAATTACGTGTACTTCATTTAGCGTTTCAACTGATTGGTTAAATCCAGAAAGGTAATCAAAAATTGATTCACATGTAATATAGAACGCGTTCATTAGGTACTTGGTTGCCTTAATTTCTTACAAGATTTTACGTAGCCAACTATTGCGCCCAATAGTTGTCTCATTGCTGTTGTGTGCTCGCCTTCTGGCACGCAATACAAAACCTTGTTACCAACCACTATGTGACTATGAATAGTATGAATATGGGACTAGAGATGCATTATCCACGATTTTTTCAATAACAAATAATTCTGCTATTGTTATTTTTAAATATTTGTTCCAAATATCTGTTATTTCAATCATATTATTAATTAAAAATTATTAATTAGTATTGAATATTAAATTTGTTAATTTTAATTAATACTTAATTAACTAATTTAAGTAATGTGTGATTGAATTAATTTATCTATTTCAGCTTATTATTTTAATTCGATTTTTTCATAACTTTTTACTTAATTTGTTTTTTGAAGTAAGCCATTTTATAAAAAGGTTGAATTAAAAATATATGTCATTTCTTTAAAATGTTTACTATTGTTCAATATTTCTCCAATAGATGGCGCCAGCAGTGACCACAATAAACGCAATCACAACGTTACGTCACAACCAGTTAAAAAATATCTATAGTGCGTTGCAAAATGAGAATATTGGAAAGTCAAGGTCAATAACACGTTATTACGCTCTTTCCTGTGAAACACAGGAAAGGGTGAAATTACCGATCCGATAAATTTCAGTGATATGCAATTCAACGATCCGATAATTCCTAGAATAACGGGTCCGTTCAACTTGTAAGCCCACTCTTAGATTTCTCTTTTTCCCTTTAAGCGTTAAGGGAAGAAACCCTCAAAGATTACACCCCCCGATGGTTCAAAGACACAAAAGAAGACTGTTTTGCGTTTCTGGGATTTTCTATCCACCTCCTGGAGGGTCGGGATCGGTCGATACTCCTTTTCTTTAGCCGAATTCCAACGATCGAAGAATCTTCAGGGGGGTTACGAGTCCCCCCCTTAACCCCGCTTGCGGTTTTCAGAGATGTCTCTCAAGCCGTCTCAGTTTTGATAGCGCAATGTCATTTTCAAGGAGTTATACATTTGCGGTTTTAGTTGACAGTAATCTGCGATTCTTTTTATTCCCTTTCCACTTACAGCATACTTTCCTATAGCCGACTTGATGAATAAAATATTTTGAATAAAATTCATTTTTCGGTATTTTAATAAAACTTGAAATTCATTTTACTTGAATTTAAGCAGTTTTGATAATTCTATCTCATTTCTGCATATTATTAAAAATATTTGAGGCAACATTCAATCGGAAATTCTAGAATATACGCAATGGCATCATATTACAAGCAACAAATACTATTATTATGAAGCAACAAATATATCAAGCAACAAATACTATTATTAATAAGTATCCATCCAACTGTTATTTAAATACATTTTTTAAGACTGCTTTATTAACTCTCTTTTTTGCATAAAATCGTATAGTCTCCATAAATCTCGCATTTTAGCTTTATTAATTTTTTTTACACTAAGTCATCTAAGTTATATTTTAAGAACATTTTAAATTTAAATCTACAATAATCACAATCAAGATTTGTGAATCAAATATATCCGCCAGCAGTTTTTAAGACCTTCTTAAAAAATTATCAATTTTAAGTTTTGTGAGCAATAAAATAAAATTATTCTGATTAAATTTTTTAAAATTTAAAACTAAAGCTCTAAAAGATGCAAGAAGTCGAAAATAAAATAAGATTGCAAGTACCAAAAAAAGTGGTATTGGAAAAACATATTCAATTCTCCACATGTGTTTAGTAAGTGTCTATTTAAACGAAAGATATTGATCTTCCTTTTCAGATAGTGTTTTTTCCCAGAAGTCAATCAAAAAGATGGTGAAGGGCAGAGTGAACCCAGGGAAAGGGGGAATAAAGTACGGACCTTCCAAATTCAAAACGTCTGCTGATTTTCTGTAAATCTTTTAGCCACAAGCCGACTTCAATTAGCAAGCATTTTGAAACGTTTTCACATTTAGCATACTTCAAAAAAAAAAAAAAGAGTAAACTGTTAGGATGAATTTTTATTTGAAATAATACTTTTCTAATGCTTTCACATTTTAAATCTTAATTCTTGTAGAGAAATTGACATTTTAAAGGAAATTGATTAAAAAAAGTATTTCTTTCTATGTCATTTAAGAAGTCATTAATTCACCAAAAATAAAATTTATTTAATTTAAAAAGAAATTTCAGTTTTTCTCCAAACAATTTTATGTGCAGACAATAATTTAGAACGGAAATGCTTGTACATATAAGGAAGCTAAGAATTACACACAATACATACGTGCGTGAACAAAATGGTTGTCATATTTAAATTAGTATTTTTGTGAATCTATTTTATCATAAAAGAATTTCAAAGCCACTGTTCAGTTCTTAATCTTTCAAAATTTTTATTAATTAAAATGCAAATTTACAATGAAACCTTTTTTGGAACTCAGAAGGTTTGAAGTTGAAAAACATTCAGCCAATGAGATTAAAAATTAACTAGTAAGAAAATAACTAATTCGATATTCTTTCCTTTTTATGACATCTATCAGGAAAGAATTGATATATTTTGTGTTTAAGATATAAAAAAGATTTTTAGCTTTTTGTAATTAAAAAAATGAAAAAAAATCCTTTTTTTCTATTAACTTTTTATTAATCATTTATTGACGCTGATTAAATCGATTATTTGAAAGGTAGGAATCTTTTTGATGATACTCTTTTTTTTGTCAAGTTAAATTAAATTACATTATTGACTGATTTATTTTTTTTTAAATTCTACGGAAGACAAATATTTTTTTTTAAATTATGTATTTTAATATAAAATGTTTTATGGAAATTTATTATGCACTGAGATTTAGGGATTACTTTAAATTTTATTACCTTGTTAAAGGGTAAAATACACAAATATAAGAGGTGGCTTTCATAAATTGAGGTCTTTAAAACCTTTATAATTATATTTATATTAGTGAAATAATGTATTAATTTTACTGTTATTTTTTTCATTTCATAAAAGTATATAATATTGCAAGACACAAATATCGTATTTATTGTACATAATATCGATTTTTTTTACCGTTTTATACGAAACATGGCTAAAAAATTTACAATAAACATTTTTTAAAAAACGCAGAATTTATTTTAATATTTAAGAATGTTAATTTGAATGCATTTTAGTTTTGATAATAATTGTTTTATAACTAATTTAGTTTTATGGTTTTTTAATACAGTTTGCGTAGAAAAAATAAAATACAGTTTGAATAAAAATAATATGTAGATAATACAATACACATGACTGACAATGGAAAAGCTGGTTGTAACTCTTTTGCAGCAATTTATATTCCTTTATTTTCAGAAATTTTGATTCGATTTTTAAAAACTTTGGTTTAAATTGATTGAGACTTACTAAACATTACTGGTATTTTCTTGATTTTTTTTTGTTGCAAATTTATAAGATTTTATTTTCAATTACAATGATTTACGTTCTTTTTTAAATGCTTCTAGACTACTTTATAGAAGGAGGGAAAAGCAAAAGAAATTTAATGTTAAATTGGTAATTTATTTATCTTTAATAAATTAAAAATGTCACAAAGGAAATCAATTTATTGCAAAAGTAAACAAAGGAATATTTTTAATGCGAACATTACAATTTCTTCACGTTCAATTCCGAAATCCATGAAATTTTAATAAATGAAGCATTTTTTTCTTTGCTAACTATAATCTTGATGTTATGTAAACAAAAGTATTGATATATACGTGATGCCAACATTTAGATTGTCTGTCATACATTAAAAAATATTTACATTTGAATGAATTCCTGTACATCACCCAAGTTGTTTTTAAAAATCCATGAAGCCAATCATTTATCATTGGTAATTGATTTCAAATATCCCTTTAAATTTAAAAAGAGCTTGAAAACAAGCCGTTAATCTGTTTTTAAAAAATTCTACAATCATTCAGAGCAACGCAATTCTCATGCTAAAAAGGCACAGAAAATTTAATTATGTGAAAATTAAATCGTTTCAATCGTGGAAAAATAATAAGCATGGTGTTTATATTCATTTAAGAATATCAGAAATGAAATTTATTCTGAGTGTTGAATACCTGTAGAAACTTGTTTTTTTAAATATATATATTTATGCGGAGACTTGCGTGCGAAAGAAATCTTGTTTTCGTACAATAAGACAAGCCGCGGATTTGCATTAACCAATAGTCATTATCTTGAGATAAGACCGGAACAGCTCGGAACAATGACTTTTTGTGAAATGAGAAACTGCCTGCATGTGATCAATAGGCTCCGCTGCCCGCCCCGCCAGAACTATTTGTGGGTGGTCTATTCCAAGAACATGCATCATTGTGTAAGGGACTTTCCCTACCCCTATGAATGACTCCGTTTTTGTTTGTGAGCTTCCATTGGACAGATCGTATCTGTTGTAACTTTCTATCGTGATTACAAGAGCTGTAGTTGAAATATCACCAATAAGATCATGTTAAAGATTTGAATCACACCCTTCTTTGAAAAGTATTGATCACTGGTATTTGTGACTTTCTGATATTGATTACGCAATAACCGCTCTGAAAGTATTCGTCATCCCTATATGGGACGGGACAACTAGTTGCTACTGTCTCGAGAGCATTGTCTGAACCATTTACATAAAAATAATAGTAGACAAACAACAAAAAACCAATTATTACTTGGAATAATTGGCAAGTAAATGTTTCTTTAATAAATTTTATCTGTGATAAAACTGAGGAATAATTAATATAAATATTTTGCTAGTTTTTGTTTTTGGATACTATGCATAGTTGATTCTCACTTCTATTTATCAAAACAAATAAGTCTAACTAAAACTATTATTATTCTGATAATTTTATATTTCATCGTAATAGTTTTTAATAAACTTAAACAGAAAAACATTTAATTTTCTCCCGAAACATGTTTGCTTAAATTCTTAAATAATTTTCTCAGTATGTTGGATTCATCAATAAGGGAAAAGGCAATTACCCATTGTTAAGTATAATTAAGTAATGTTATAGTCATTTATAATATGCATTTTTATTTCAAACTGCTGTATCTCGCGGTGGGCTTATATCTCACCCGGAATCTCATAACTTACAACCAGTTATGAGATTCCGGTTAAAGGGTGGGTTTCACGGCCTATACCCCGTCTGCAAACGAGCCACGTACCGCCCTTTGACCCCTCTTGCGGTTTTCCGGTCTTCTTTGATGTCCGTCGATTTTACCGATAATTTGTCGGTTATATACCCAGGCATTAAAGAGTCCAAGAAGGGTCGAAGGGGAAACGTATCCTCGTGGCTTTGAGGGAGTGTGGTCCCCCAGTGGGTCGGAGGTCTCATTTATGACCAAATCTGTGAAACGGATAGTCGTGTAACCCCGGCTTAAAGCCGCTGAAAGAGTAGACAATAGCAAGTGCTGATCTCGACGAAACAAAGACTTGCTGTTAAACAGTTTCTAGTTCTTGCGCATGCGTCGTCTTACTGCATCGATTGGCACTGGCTATTGAACCCTACTTCATGCCACGTTCCTTTCCTCAATCGTTCTTCAAGGAACATATTTTTCGTATGAGCCAATGGGAAATGCTGCTTTTCCTTGGTACCTTGCTAGATCTAGCCGCGGCGTTCAAACATGTGTTTACTGTCTCTAGAGCTGTTGTGACAGACGCGTGGGAATCTAACAGCCATTTGTTGCTAATAATCCGACCGGCTATTTGTTATAGCATGTGATGAATTGTATCCTAAACACATCTCTGCAAAAACTTTAAGAGCTTTAGACCACTGGTTTTATTTCAACGCAATAACAGAATTTCTTAATATCTGTCATTAACATATTGCTGAGGAATTTCTACGTACAATAGTGATTTATTCATCAAAAGGAAATTAAATATTTTTTTACATCATTTTAACATGGCTGATCGCATAACTCAACTACAAGATGCTGTGAATGCCCAAGCCGAAAATATTTGCAACAGCATTGGAATATTGCAGCAAACTGCTACACCTAGCATATTTCCGGAGTTTGAAAGAGCCGGCCCTAAACCTGCTCCACCATCTGAAGATTTATGCCAGAATTTTGCTACTTTGATTACCAGAACGGCCAAAGAAATTGATATTTTAATTGATAGCTTGCCAAATGAAGAATCGTATCCAGAACTTCAAGAGGCTAGCATAAAATCGTTGACTGCTGATAACAATGAGGCTGCCCAGGCATTGGAAGAAGCAGTTGTCAAAGGAGAGCAATTGCTTGAGCAAGTTCGCAACGTCCTGAGAGTCATCGCAGAATCCGAGCAAGAAATGCAGAAAATTAATAGTTTCCCCAGCAAACGAAGCGAGCCTGTGGTCAAAGAAGAGCCTGAAGATGCTGAGTAAAAATAATTCTTTGGAATTTATCAAATATCTTAATGTCCATCTTGGTTAGTTATATTTCATTTCATTTTCAAGGCTCAATTTATGAATATTGTGCTCGTGCATAGACTAGAACTCTTTATTACAAATTATCTTCTCTTATTTATGATGCACAAAGTGCATTTTTCAACTATCGTAACATTCATCTTGGTCAGTAGTATTTAATTTCATTTTTATAATTATATTAATAAATTTGCTGATTTTCTTGTGCAGTTATATTTCATTTTCATAGTTTTATTTATTCCGTTTGTAATCTGTTTTGATATATATTTTTTTTAAATTTCAAATAATCTGCCCTTAATTAAGAAGCACAGAATGTTTTGCATTTTTCAACCATTTTAATGTTCAATTTTATTTAATATCATTTTTAGGATTATATTAATAAATGTGTTTATGTATAAGATCATTTATTACTTTTTTTTTTGTTGTTGTTTCATAAAAGGCATTGACATCAATTTAGTTTTTGCAGCTATTATGATTTTTTGTTCAGTTGCATTTAATTTTATTTATAAATATGATGTATTTGCATAGACTTGGAATATTTTTTAAAAATCTCCAATTGTCTTCCTTTGTTTATCATGCATAAAATGGATTTTAATTCAGCTGGATAAAAACTTAAAATCTGTGATATTTTATATTGAGGATTAGAACTTAGCAATCTTAAAAATTGATAGATAAATAAGAAAATTAATAATAAAGCATTACTCTATGACAACTAAAATAAGTTCAATTTGAACACTTATTCACTTAATTTCAATGTGATGCTTTAGTCAAATGATTTTTGTAATTCTATTTATATACAAATATTTTTTAAGCAAATTAAATAGGCGCAGTAAAAAAAAAAAATGTGGCCATTATACTTTATAGGTCTTTTTGTAATAGTGTGCATAATAACTTATTTAATAAGCTGTTTGCAGAAGCTCATAAATAGAATGCAATATCGAAAAATTCTTATATATTTTATCATTTAATCATGTAACTAATTCCGATATAAATATTAGTTTAAGTGAAAGTCTTTGAAGTATTTTTTATAGTAAATTTAATTTTTTAAAAAGATATTACAAATAAAATGACTGTCACCAAAGAAAGTCATTTTATCTTTAGTATTATATTGATAAGGTTCTATGAAACTTATATGATTTTTTATAGAAAGAAAATTAAGTATGTAAAGATTGCATTTATTAAAAAATTAAAATATTCTTATTTTGATTATTTTATTCTACGAATTTTTTCTTTAATTAAATCTGATCAAGAATTTCAATAGATGAAAAAGATAAATAAAAAATATCATAATGAAAACAATATATTTTCTGAAAAATTCAATTATAATCAAATTTAAAATCATATTACTAACCTTGAATAATTTAAGACAATTACGTATCATTCCCAAGTTCATAATCATTATCAATAAATATGATGTTAATACTTGTGTGAATAATTTTGTTATATATATATAATAAATTTCTTGCACTTTCATTTATAAATATCTTGGTATTAAGGCACTTATAATTCTGTGTTTTTATTTCTTGGATTTAGAAACCTATTGTATAATCAAATTTTATACTTGAATAATGAAGAAGAAAAGACTGTTTCTAAATATCAATTATGAGAGTATGAAGTAATCTTGTAACAGTTTACCATTATACATTTCATGATAATTTTTATATCAAGTTATTAAAGCACATTTAGAAACAGTGAAGACTGACACATGATAAGCAAAATATAACAAATATAGAGATGGAATTCAATGTCTTTTTTGCCTCCTATTTGGTAATTACTAAAATATATATTTTCTCCAACTTCCTAAAAATAGGAGGCAAGTGAATGTTTTTTTTTATTGTAAATTCACTGCTATTAATAAATTCTTAATGAAAAAAGAAATTACAGAATTTATTTAAATTATGTACTGTAATAAGTAATTTTTATGTATTTAGTGTTGATAGCCAATGAACCGATTAAGTTATAAAACATTCTTTTGAATAAATATTGTCTTAACACTAGAATGTTTAAATAATAAAAGCACCTACTATATAAAATGAATATTCACCAAATATTGACTTAAAAGAATTTTATAGAAACAGTTTATTTCAGAAGTACGAGTTAAATTTTTATAAGTAAACTGACAATTAATTGATAAAATAATATGTTTTATAAATGCCAACATTTTTAAATGTTGATTTCATCAATTAAAAAGACATGCAGAAATTTAACTGAAATATTTTTTTTTCTTCCTCCTGCAGGATAAGCTGCTATTCCCTGTACTAATAAGTAGATTTGTTTACTCTATTAATTCCATTGTTCAATATTTATTTTCTCTCTTTCTAATAAGATGACATACTGTTTTAGATGTATATTTATTTCATTTTATATTAGAACATGAAGGGCACACAGACAATTATAAAGCATGTCCAAGTATATTTTATCTTTTGAATTTGTTATTTTATCTAATTACAGATTTTAAAAACAAAAATTCTGTAATTTGATACATGAATCAAACATATTCTGTGTGAATAGATTAGCATAAGAAATGATATCAAATTGTTTAAATATTTTATCTATGACTTAATTATTCTTAATATGTTAAAGCTAAATTCTTACTGTAATAGAAAGCTTAAGTCTTGCTTCCTTTGGCATGTGTGTGGGGGGAAAATGGTGCTTGTATATTTTGATTCATTTGTAATTACTTACATTGATGTAGTCAGACTTCTAATAAAGATATTGACCTATATCTTGTTATATTGTTTTGTTTTTTATTGAAATGTATGCAAAGATACCATCCTCAACTTCAAATCAGTTTTAAATGTTGAAAATTACTTTTGGAATAATTGTGGTGAAATTTATTTTCATTATAAAAATTGATAGCTCTAAAATGCATTTTTAAAAAATATTTTATTCCATTTTCTGCTGCATTTATTATCACTCAATTATATTGCCTTAAAATTAATATAGTCTACTGTACTTCTGTTTGACTTATTTCATGAAGCCTATATTTATTGAAGTACTTATTACTTGTGATTCTCACAGTATATATTTAAGATTCTTTCAGGTTATTCAATCTTTGTTCAGTTTTCATAATACTGTTATATAAACTTAGTTATTTTACTGGTAAATTTTGCAGCTTGTTCTAAAATGAGAAGATTATAGTTTAAAATAATAATAATACATTTATTTCTTACCTGCTTTCCATAAAACTATGTATTGCAGTTTTTTTTAATTTTGAGTTTATTTAACTCTTTTAAAAATCATTACCTTAAAAGATTATTTAAGTTCTGAAATATAATATTGCATCTCAAATTCAGATGTTCAGTTGAAGACAGTTTTTTAAACAGTAGGTCAAATCAAATGGGTAAAATGTTTCCTATTAAAACATATTAGTGATATTATCAAATCTTGAAATTGCAGACTTGGATGCTTATTCTGTTTAGGGCTGTTTTAATTAAAAACATAAGCTGCTTTTTAATTTGTGCATATTTAAGGAATGTGTTGGCTACAAAATCTGATTTTGATCTTGAAACACTTTTTTTTTTCCATTTTTTTTACAATTCTGTTTGAATTAAGTATGTGGAAGGTAAGGCATAATATTATAGTTAATTTCATTTTGAAATTATGGAAGCATTAGCTTCAATTAATTTAAAATTTTATTGATTTTGTTTTTCCTGGAATCCATGTGTGTTTGAAGATTTTGCATCAGTAATTACTTTTCTGTAAGTAAATATCTATTTTTGTGTGTTAAAAGTAAGATTTGGTATTTGTAATTAAATTCTCTTTTTGTGAGTAGTGCTTTTTTATAATGAATTAACTGGAAAGTTAACATTATTTGAGTTCTGTTGAGTTAAAATGAAACTAAATTCACATTATATAGTCATACAAATTTATTACCAATTACGTCAGATAAGACTCTCTGTTATAGAATGAAATGGGGCGTATTGTTATATGACTTCTCCAACTAACCCATTTAAAACAACTATATGTTTAACATTGTAAATTTTATTACTCCAGTGGCTGGGCATTTAAATTAGAATCTAGTATGATAATATAAATATAATGGATTCCAAAAGTGATTTCCTTTTTTTTGTCTGGGAAGGATATTCACAAGATTTCACTACAACATTAGCAGTTTTCTTGTATTAACAGCATCTTATACTTTATTTCAGATATCCAAACATGAAAAATAGACTAAAAGTAAAAAATAATTAGTGGCTAAAGAAGGACATATGGAAGTTTTAACGTTTCTGCTGCAACTGCAATCTGTACAGGTTTTTTTTCCCCTCCTTGGATATAACGCTATTCAATTATACTGAAATTCATTAAATGTGGTATTTTATTTTAAGCCTGCTTAATTTGTCATTAGATTCCTCTATATTTCAGTTCAAATAAATTTTTATAAAATCCCTTATTTTTCATAACTTGTTACTATAGTGCAACATTGTACCCCGACAGTAGAACACAATTTTACAATGTTCATCTTATGCAAAATATTAAATGCTGGAAATAAGTGTTACTATTTTTTATTTTAAAGTCATGCAAAATGAATTAAGAGGTAAAAGATAATTTTAAGAACTTTGCTTTGGACATTAAATAAGAAAGGAAAGAATCACCATTAAGCTTAATATTTGTATCTTCTTTGAAATTATCACTCAGCGTTAAAACAAAACAACCTCGAGCCCTTTTTTCGAATTTTTAATTAGAATTTGAATTAATTAAAATTTAAGCGAAATTTCGACGTTTTTCCGCTATAACTTCCGAAAATATTATTGCACAAACATGATTTTTATATCAATTTAAAGATTAAAAAATTAGCTTTCTAGCGGTATAAGGTTTTTAAATTTATAATGTAAGCTTCTATTTTTAACGAATTTTTTAAAAAATATTTTAACCATGTTTTTATTACGTGACTGGATAAAATAAAAGAATGCCGGAAGTTCGAATAAAAAAAACTATCATCGCAAATCAAATCTAAAGAAATACAACTTTCAGCACGGGACTGGATAAAATAACATAAATATAGAAAGTGATATTTTCTAAAAAAATAAATGCAAAGCAAAGGTTCTATGATCGTTTGCAATATCTAAATAATTAATTCAATAAATCTTCTTTACGGTAAACCTGATCAAATTTAGACAGGATATGCATTGGAATCCCGACTTAATGGCATATTTCTATTATCGTTTGCAATATCTGTATCATTAATTCAATATATTTTTTTTTCATTATAAAATGTGATAGTTTCTAAAAAAATAGATGCAAAGCTAAGGTTTCTATAAAATCTGCAAGAGTACGTCAAAGGGAAAAAATTAGGTTTTATCATCGTGTTGGCATCATTTTGACAGAAGTTCAAATTAAAAAAAAAAACTATCATCGCAAATTAAAAGTTAAGAAAGGCAACTTTTAGCTCGTGACTGGATAAAATAAAAATGAAATGTGATATTTTCTTTAAAAAATGCAAGGCAAAGGATTCTATGATCGTATTTAAACCATTAATTGAATAAATTATCTTTATTTATACAGGATTGAATTTATACAGAATATGCATTCAAATTCCTTTCCAATGGCCAATTTGTAAAATATTATTAATAGGCATATATATTGTTTAATTCTATTAATTTGATCTAAATGAAGTAAATAATTATATTTTATGAAGTTTGAGTCAAACAATGCATTTATGAATAGTGAGTTTTAGATTTCTTCATACTTTGCTCTGTGAGCCATATTTTACAAAATATTTTTATAAATAATTTTAAATAAAAGTTGCTACTTCAATCAGTCTTCTAAATCAATCATTAGAACTGACTGATTTATTAAATAAAAGAATATTAGGAAAACGCGTTCTTTTAGAACTTTCATTCCATCATCTTAAAGAAAACATTTATTTCAGGCCAATCAATGCCCGGAGTTACTTCAAGGCCAATGAATATGTGATTTAATTGAAAATTTTAGAACCCATTACTCATGGCGAACCAGCTGGTCGCCAAAGGCGGCTAGTTGTATATACATTATAAGGCTCGACTTTTTTTTTTATTATTTTTTTTTTTACTTCCAAAAAGTGCGTGGAACTAAAGTTGACCAAAATATTAAACCTATAACAGATATTAATTCTGTTCTGATATAAGTCTGTTAAGAATCCGAATCATACATTGCTCTTCGGTTTAAAATACAGTTCTTAGGTTTAAGCCTTATCACGCCTATATCCACCCTGACTGCCTTGTACAAGACGAATGTTGAAATTTCAAACTAATAATCACTGAAATTTAATCCATACGCTCATCCTTCCTAAAGAAACAAACAAAACTTGGCAATATTTTTTGTAAATATTGATACGAAAAATGTTGAATGATATTATAATATGAAGTGAATTATGACATAACTAACACATACTTTGATACCAAGGATTTTCTAATTGGTTTTATGCGTATTTCATGAACTGAAACCAAATCTGCGGTTTGTTTTTTCTCATCGCATACTTCATTTTTGTAAGATAAAGCACTAGCTTTAAATAAAGCTGATGTTTTAATGTAAATGCATTAAATTAAACTTACAGTGCAGGCATTAAATTAAAAAGGTTTTCCTTTAATTAATTTTGTAAAACGTTTTTAATCTACCCGAAAACTACAGTAACGTGCCAGTAAATTTACAAGAGGATAATTAAAAATTAGTGATCAAATCAAAACAAAAGGAAATAGTAATTTGTTCCACTCCTAAAATTTCTTTTATTTGATATTCTTTGTGAACTTTTTACACAGTCACTTTCCTAATTTCTAGAATTTGAATATCCCATTTGCCCTTATATTGGTCCTTCATTGCCCTGGTGAAATCGCTCACTGTGCCTTTGCAAGTATCACCAAGCTTTATGAACTAGGTAAGAAAAATGGACAAATTAGAATCGATATTAGTAATTAATAATACATTTAAAGCCAAGGAATCAAAAAGTAATAATGAATCCGACCTGATGATTTTGTCAAGAATCACCCTCATGCAGGTATTTTTTCTGTAAGTGGTCTGACTTTTTCTCCAACAAACTGACCCCCCTTGACCCGAAAATCCCAGAAAATTGAGGTTTTAGAAATAAAATTGGTATCACAAAATTGAAATATACAAAATTTATACAATAGTAACCAAATCATTTTGAACCCAAAATGAATCACAGAGAACCGGACTACACAAGACCATAAAACCAAAATCATCGAAATATGAAGACAGAAAGTATACTTCCCAAATTGAAAGAGCATCTCTAAAAGAGAAAATGAAGCAGAAAACCTTAGCTTTGAAAAAAAGTTAGCATAACAAAGTGCAGAGAGCATTTCGTTATGCTAAATTTAATTTAACCGCGTTATATGCGCCAACCTTGTTTGGTCGTATGTAACGTCATCATAAGAACAATGGGAGCGCCATCTATTGAGTTAAATTGGAGTTAAGTTAGAATTTATATAAATGTTTTTTTATTAATTTCTCAATATTACAAAAGTTTTTGGGAAATTCATTAGTATTTAAGTTTTTAAGCAGATTGTTAGTTGCTTTAATGTAAGAAATTTTGTTATTACAATTTTTTTTAATTGTGTTAAATTGGGAAAATATTAATTTTTTGAAAATTTTAGAGTTTAAATTAGAATGGTAATTACTAAGTTTTATTATCTTAAATTTAAAATCGTCCCTTTTATCATATATACCTCTTAAAGATTTTCTATTAGAAATTTCTATATTTAAATCTAGATAGCTTTAAGTTGATCTTCATTTGTTTCAATTAAAATTAAATCTTTTGGATAACAATTAATAACAACATTGGGATTATCTAAATTTAACAGAAGTAAATCATCAATATATCTCCATCCTTTAATTGAGTTGTGTTTAATTATGTTTTCTTTATAGTGATGTAAGAAGATGTTAGCTAACGCATTTTAAAAAGCTGTTCCCATTGGAATTCGCTTTACTTGTTTATAGAAATTAATACTGTTATAAACGTTATTAATTTTCTTTAATTGAAATTTTAATAATTAATTCTCTTTAATATGAAATTTACATAACTCTAGCCAATTATTTTTAGTAATAATATATTTATCTAAAAATTCGTCATATATAATAGTACATTGCTTGCTCTCTAATTATATTGTGCTACTTTACAACAATATGAAGGCTATTTTAGGAACTCATAATTCTGAGCCGTTGTCAAATGATGAAGACACTACGTCAATTGACCAGCTCTGTCCAAACTTCTGCACCACATCAATAGTGAGACATGTGACACCAGTGGACTTAAAGTGCAACAAACCCCCTAACACAGGGAGTTTTCGACGCAAATGGGTCTCGAACTTGAAACCTTTCAGTCTTGAAGCCGAGACCTTATCATCGGGTCACAAAACTTAGAAAAAAGTATTTGGTAAAAAATGTTAGATAGATAAATATATTAAATTTTGAAAAAAGAATTTGAGAAAAATATATATAACAAAAACGAATTTTTCAAGATATAATTCAAATATCAATCTGAGTTTCTAACAGTTATGTCCTTTTATTTGATATGCACTTAAATGGAATACCAAAATTTCGCTCAAAAAATGTCTTCCTAACTTCACACTTTTTAAAAATTTGACCCTGATTTAAAGCTATTACAAATACCTAAAAGTTTTTAATTAATATTTTTTTCATCGGATTAAAGGTAATAGGAATCAGTATTTTAATTTCCAACCCTATTCCCATATTCATTAATATATCCTGTCGCCAACTCGGAGATGGCATGTTTTGGATAGCCACTTCAGTAATTTAAACTTATAAAATTACAGTTGTTATGAAATGAGTGTGTTTTAATAGTGTATATAATAACTGTTCAATGTATAAACAATTTTAGAATGTTAATTAGAAAAAAAATAGTGAAAATTTACAATAAGAGGATTTTATTAGGGATTTTTTAAAACCATTTTTACTTTTATATTAATACATTTTTTAAGAATCAGACATAGAACAAATTTGATTTTATATATGATTGTTGGAAAAAGAAAAATCTTTCCACCTGCTTTTTTTCATTAATTTGAATGAAATGATTCAGGGTTTTTTTAAATTGATTTTTATCTATTATTTTAGCATCAAAAATAAAACGAATAAAACTCCACGTTGTCAAGAATGTCGCTAATTAAAATCTTGATATTTTGTATTCTACATTAATTAAATGAAAAATTTACTGATCTGAAATTATTGACAGCGGAGAGCAAATGTGATTTTATATATTATCAACTGAAAAGGAAAAATCATTCGACTGTATTTTTTTCATCAATTTTTAATGAAATAATTTAAGGTTTTTTTAAATTGATTTTTAACTATTATTGGTAGCATTAAAAATATAACGAATAAAATTCTATGCTGTCAAGACTGTCGCGAACCACAGATAAACACTCTCCGGTTTTTAAAGGCTCAGAAACTGAACATTTTTTCCCCCCTCTATAGAATAAGAATCCCACCAAATGACAAGATGTCTTTTTCATCCAACCACTATTCAAAATTGCGAAATCCCTCCAAGAAATCCTCCTGTTGCTAAGATACGGTAGTTATGTAGGATATAACAGAAATAATTTTTAAATTCTTTGTGCTTCTACGCATGTACCGATCGATTTTGAATTCTTAGAAATAAGTTTGAAAATAATGATGAAGGGGAAGTCTATTTATTTATTATTATTATTTTACTGAAACATTACACAGGTTTCGAATTAAAACGAAATGATGCAATTTAAAATGAAAATTAACTTTGCAAAGAGTATTTGTGAGAAAAAGCATCAAGAAATAACACAGATTCCCAGAAAATCTCTTTCTCACTTTTATGACTCACTCAAATCGTCCATTAAATGATAGGTTTCGGGTTGCTCAAATGAATAGCGCGTGAACATTTTTCTCTTTCAAGTGAATCACTGTGGATTATTTCCGTTAAATAATAATATGATTGTATGTTTTTTCAACAGTATATTCTTGGTACAACTTTTATTTATTTATTTTTGTTCTTGTTGTTTTCTAAATGTTCTTTTTTAAGCGGTATGAATTCGCTGGAGTATATTTTTATCCATATTTGCGCAACTTCTAATACGCCACCTTTTTGCTGGAATAGTAATTTTCAAAACCTATTTATTCTGCATTGAATAAATATATGTATTTCTATTTCTCATATTTTTGTCATATTTAAATTGGTCTTGAATAGCTTGATTATAATATAGTCAAATAATTTGAATATTTAATTTTTAACTTCAGATAGAAAACATTTCTGATAAAGAAATGTTAATTCAGTAATTTTTAATTTAAAGCGAACTTTAAAATTATTTTTATAGGAACTCATTGTCGTAAATATAAAGGATCTGATTTCAAACCATTTTTAACTAGATTAAGAAGCTGATTAATAAAAATAACTTGTTATGATTGTTTGATAATTATATGTTTACATTGAAATCTTAATTCTAATTTTATTTCACCAATTAATTCTGTTGAACGGAAATGTAACAAGCGTCTCACAATCAGTACTGGTGTTGCTAGTAATATAATAAAAATACTAATTATAATTATCAATTATTTGATTTTAGAAACAATTTTTTTTGATGGCGTGATAATGATTTATGATACATGATTGCATTGCAATTTCTTTTACTTTTTTAATGCATGTGGGTTCAATCATGGGAATATTAGGTGTATGACAATGCGTTAAAAACTTTATAAAATTGTCCTTTTACTTTTGAAAGTTTGTTTTCTTAAACCAATAAAATCTATAAATTTCCTCTAGTTGTTCCCCTTTTTTCTAAGGGCCGTGATGGCCTGGTGGTAGGATATCGGGTTCGGAACCGGAGGATTTCAGGCTTGAGACCCGATTCCATCGAAGAATTGCCATGTAAGGTGGTTTAGTGCATATTAAATCTGTCGAGGCCCAACGTTCTCCCTCTGGTGTGTTATGGAAGTTGGAGAGTGCGTTGCTAGCTTAGGTGTCATTCTCGTTATCTGACGAGGGTTCAAAATTACGAGATATGTCCCGAACTAGCCCTAGCGTAATAACTAAACCAAACCCATTTCTTCTATTTTTTTCATCAGCAGAAAAGAGTTATCAGAATTGATATTAGATTAGAAAGTTTTTTTTCCAATTCTACTTTACTAATCCTAACATTCATCAAAATTTGAATTTTCTCTTTCAATGCAAGGTCTTCTCGTATTCGAGGCATTTTAGGTTTTCAAAAACAAGTAAAAAGAGCAGTCGTGATTGGAACTATAGACATGGAAATCCCTAGGCTATAATGACCCCTTTTTTCATCATCATCATACTTAATAATATTTTTCTTATTTATAGTGGATCAATTTCTTAATAATTAAAATAATTTTTTGAGGTTTAATCAAATAAAAATCCAATATCTTGCTGATGTCTGCTATTACAAGCTATTGGTCATGCCTGTTTAATACTGTGAAATTAAAGAAAATATAATATTCAAATCCATTTGACGTCATACAAAACATGATACGAGCTATGCCCAGTATCATTAAGATAGAAGGTTAATCAGGGTATTATTAAGTGTGTCTTATTTTTACCCTTGGATTACTAAAATATTTGTTTCCTAACTGTTAATAATGTAAAACCTTTATTTTTTTAATCAAAATTTTTTAGGTTCAAGTATTTTCAATTGTGAGCAAAACTAAACTGATTACTTTTCCTGTCGTTGGTTCTTTCAACAAAACATTTTTATATATAAATTTGTGATAGTGCTTTAGTTAATATATTCCTGCTATTTTAGTGACTTCCCACCTGTTGTTCACCCTCCCCCTCCCTTCTGGCTGTCTGCTTTTGCCTTGACTAGAAAAGGATGAGACATTTCCCAAGAAACCGGATTTTCGATCAGACAACTATAAATTCTTCTATTCAAGTTTCGTTCTGATCTTAAATTTCTGATAGCACTGGAGGAGTCGCTCAGATTACCCCGCATAAGGGTGCTGTATACACGCCACCTACAATTTTCAAGCGTAATGTTATCCTATGGAGAAAATGCTAAGCTCTTTTTCCGTTAGATATTAAGGTTTCTGTTTTATGAAATCAACTGCAATTGATAGAAGAAATAAAAACACAGGTTTTTATGGAAGTAATTTTTTCTCGGACTTATCATAGTATTTTTTAAATATTTATTAAAATATGACATAATTTGGACTGCACCATTTAAACATTTTTATTAAAAAATCTATCATAAATAAAATAAAAGTAGCTCCTATGATGCATTCTTTTGGGTATCTTCTATCCGATGCATATTTAAAAAAATTTTTTTTAATGTTTAAAAACAGTATTTTAGACCTAAATTGGAAAAATAGATTACACTTCACCCCAATGCGCCTTTAACTCCACCCATTCGCGGAAGAATACACTATAACCCCTCCCTTTACCCTCTGATTGTTTATGACTTTTCTTATCTGGTTTTCACTACGTCTTCCCCTCAACATTTTCTTTCTGTCTTTTTTTATTTTTATTTTGTTTACCATCACAGCTGTGGTCATCTGCGCAGGGGATGGGCTGATTGGTAATGATGAGATTGTTGAAGTAAAATACCCAACATCCTATAGAAATATTTCTCCAGATGAGGCAATAAAAGAAAAAAGAAAAAAAATCCATTTTGGAAATTAAACAAAGATGGGAAAACAACTGTGATTAAGAACCACAAGTATTATTTTCAAGTGCAGGGTCAACTGCATATAGCGCAAAGGTGCTTTTGTATATTTTCAATGTGGAAGGAGAAGGGGTAAAAAACAGAAAAAATAACTCGTGATGCTATATTTTGGCAACAAAAAATGAAGAAAAAATTGAGCTTCTTTTATTTTGACTGTTTATTGCCAGAACTTGTTGATCCAAGATATCCACGATCGATGAAAATTCGGGATCCATTAACTATTATAGAGGCCCAAAAGAAAAAAAAAAAGGACAAAACACCTTTAAATAAAACACTTTCAAACAAATAAGAGTGTTTCCAAAATTTTTTGTTCTCCGCACACTTTTATAACTATAATTTGTTTTCTTTTTTATAATTCGTTGCTACTTTGTCTACGATTTTTATCAATGTTTCATACATTTGATCTTGTACTTAACGCTCATCTTATTTATATATTTTGCAATAAAGCATAATAAATTTTATTCTTAATGGAAAAATTATATTGCTTTTATCGGAAAAATAATTACTGGAATTAAATTAATTTAAAGGGAGGTAAGATATAAGAATATCTATATCCTCTTTTATTTACTAATATTTGAATATTCTCACATTTCTGAATACGTTTTCTTCAAAATCGCGGTGATCTATACTCATCTGTATCTAAATTACATTAGTTCCCTAAGCAATTTCGTTCTAAAAAAGTTTTTTAAACCCGTCTAAAATGATTATTTTTTGACTTTTTAAGGATCAACACAATTTAATAGCTTTATTTTATAATTCTGATTTTGCTAATATTTATCAAGTTACGGGCAATTCCTTGCAAAATCTGCTAATTACATTAGTGATTTGAGAGCTATTTTAGAAATCTTAAATAACGCTTTTAGAGAAATTTTCTTGCATCGTTATCATTAAATTAAAATTTCAACAGCAAAATGACAACAAAGCAATATATTTTTTAAAAAAATGTATATTAACATTTCTGTACCCATATATTTTACTTTTGATCTTTCGATCTATTCGTGTATTTACATTGGTTATATTTGGGCTTTGAGAAAATAATTGTTTAACAGAACAAGTAAAAACCAAGTATTACGAGCAGCTACCAAGTGACTGAAAAATGATAATTTTGATTAATTAAAAATGAAGTGAAATTTTGGCGTTTTACGTGATAATTTCCTAAAATTTTACAGCACAAAAAGTTTTTTCGACATTTTTAAATTCAAAGAATAACCCAATTAATAATGCCACTTTTTTGCTTCACATTTTTTCCATATTTTTAATCTATATTAAAAAAATATTTTAAACGTATTTTTCTTTAATATATATTTAATTGCTGAAATGAAATCCAATTCTCTTTCATTGTTGCGACCAATATTTCTTTTAAACTTTTTTATGGTGAAATTATGAAAAAACGGTTTATTTTTACATAATGCGTAGGCTTCGATATAAAAATATAATTTTAATATACTTTTTTAAACTTATAATTACAATTCAGGTTTCGTAAATATGCAACAGTGAAATTTTTATAAAGTGTATCCATTTTTAAATCCTGTGCCTTTTTAATGTAATAAATTATTGGATGTATACGAATCAATGTTAGTGAAATTAATTATATTAGATGAGAATATAATCTGTAATGCGCATAAACAATGCTGAATGAGAAAGTTTTTGTATTAATTAAACTTTAAATACTTTCGTGTTTCCACGTTCCCATTTTTATGAGACTATTGAAAATTAGAAAGATGCCTAGGACAGAATGTGGAACAGTATAAGCCTTTTTTTAACCTAGTAGTAAATGTTGCATATCTATAGAATTTGAAGTTAAATATACTCTTGTGAGTAAGTGATCCAAAGCAAGCTGATTTTAGCAACCATAAATCTGGATTATAAAAATTAACTAAAAATAAGTTGATCACTTCTTTCATAAAAACTTTTTCTTATATGACAGAGATATAAGGTTTTTTAATGTGCATTGGCATTCATGTAACAATATATTTTACTATTTTTCTTCCAATTCAGGATTATATATGGATAATCATAATTTCTATTTTCAGCGAAGCAACATTCCTACCAAGTTATTTAATTGAATCTCATTAAACAATTTTCTTTTTAAATTTTAGTTACTTACAAATTTAAAAAAAAACTGAGTCTTCAGAAATGCGGATAAGTTTTGACTTATTCCGGATATCAGAGAAAGAAAAGTTTGCTGTTTCTTTATTCTTTTCTTTGTTAAATATACGTGACCGTATTATATATATTATTACAAAGCCAAGATGAATTTTTCATTTTGAAACATTCCAAAACCAGGAGACATTTAATCTAATATATTTAATTTCGTTAATTATTTTTTCTTCCAATTTATGCTTATTATCATATTCAGTTGGTTGTTTTCCACATAGGATAAATGCTATTACTTACTTTTTCTAACATTATTTTCAAAATAGTTATTTTTTCTTTTCAATGTGGTTCAAATGACTCATTTAATCAAAATTTAGGGCATTCTCTTTTTTGCGAAAATTAGGGAGAAATCAGTATCCTAGCTGCATAGAAATACCAGGTCATCTATCTATATCTATACTTATAATAAAGCTCAATGTGTGTTTGTGTGTGTTGGCGCTCCACAGGCCAGACCGTTGGATCTACAGCTACCATATTTGGTACATGTATACCTTGGAGGTCGGGAATGTGCACCTCGGAGCTCTTTTTCGAATTTTTAATTAGAATTAATTAAAATTTAAACGAAATTTCGAGGTTTTTCCGCTATCACTTCCGAAAATATTAGTGCTCAAACATGATTTTTACATGAATTTAAAGATTAAAAAATTAGCTTTCTAATGGTATCAGTGTTTTAATGTTATAACTTAAACTTTTATTTTTAACGAATTTTTAAAGAAATGTTTTAACTATGTTTTTTTTTTTAGTATGTGACTGGATAAAATGAAAGAAAATAATGACAGAAGTTCAATTAAAAAATAAACGATCATCGCAAAATAAATTTAAAGAAATGCAACTTTTAGCACGTGACTGGACAAAATAAGAGATATAAGATGTGACATTTTCTAAAAAAATAAATGCAAAGAAAAGGTTTCTATGATCGTTTGCAATATCTAAATAATTAATTCAACAAATCTTCTTTATTTACTGTAAACCTGATTGAATATAGACAGGATATGCATTGAAATTCCAATTTAATGGCATATTTCTATAATCGTTTGCAATATCTGTATCATTAATTCAATAATTTTTTCCCTTTTTCGCTTTTTTAAAAAAAAACGTATTTAATATTTTGGCAACATCACCGAAAAAAACATTTTTAATATTTTGGAAGCATAACCGTTAGTTAAAACTGATTTATAAAATTAAAGAATGTTATTAGGAAAATGTGTTCTTTTAGAACTTTCCGTCCATCATCTTAAAGCAAATATTAATTTCAGTCCAATCAATGCCCAGAATTACTTCAAAGCTAATGAATATGTGATTTAATTGAAAATTTTAGAACGCATTACTCATGACGAACCAGCTGGTCGCCAAAGGCGGCTAGTTGTTTATAGATTTTTTTAATACAAAATATTTGGATATTTTATTTAAATGTGCTCATATTGTTGCCTATGATATGTGGTTCTGTTATGCTTTAACTGGTTGCTATATATCGCCCATTTGTAGCATAAAAAGCTCATAATACGGTTTTTGGTTGTTTTATTTTTGATACTTCCCAATATTTCGGAGTGATAACCGATTGATAAATTAAAAATATTACCTGTTATATTTTTACTAAAAGCTATATATCGCTACTGGATTCGTCTATAGCAAAAGAAACTCATAATTTTTACTGTGTACGGTTTTCAACATTTTATTTCTGATGTAACTGCTCCGATATTTCGGAGCAATAACCGAACGATGAATAAAAAATACTATTTCATGTGTATGCTAATATTGTATTAAAGGATGATGAACTTATTAAATAAAATTCAGCGGCTAGGCGGCTAGTACTTATAATAAAGCTCAGTTTGTGTGTTGGAGCTCTACAGGCCAGACCGTTTGACCTACAGCTACCAAATTTGGTACATGTATATCTTGGAGGCCGGGAATGTGCACCTCGGAGCCCTTTTTCGAATTTTTAATTAGAATTTGAATTAATTAAAATTTAAGTGAAATTTCAACGTTTTTCCGCTATAACTTCCGAAAATATTATCGCACAAACATGATTTTTACATCAATTTAAAGATTAAAAAATTAGCTTTCCAATGATATCAGTGTTTTAATGTACAACTTAAGCTTCTATTTTTAACGAAATTTTAAAGAAATATTTTAACCATGTTTTTTTACCACGTGACTGGATAAAATAAAAAAAACAATGACGAAAGTTCAAATTAAAAAGAAAACAACTATCATCGCAAATAAATCTAAAGAAATGCAATTTTCAAATCGTGACTGGATAAAATAAAATAAATATAAAATGTGATATTTTCTTTAAAAAATGCAAGGCAAAAGATTCTAAGATCATTTGCAATATTTAAATCATTAATTCGATAAATTATCTTTATTTATACAAGATTGAATTTATACTGGATATGCATTAAAATTCCGGTCCAATGGCCAATTTGTAAAATATTAATAATATGCATATATATTGTTTAATGCTATTAATTTGATCTAAATGAAGTAAATTATTACATTTTATGTAGCTTGAGTCAAACAATGCATTTATGAATAATGAGTTTTAGATTTCTTCATACTTTGCTTTGTGAGCCCTGTTTTACAAAATATTTTTATTAATATTTTAAATGAAAATTGCTATATCAATCAGTCTTCTAAATCAACAATTAAAACTGACTGATTTATAAAATCAAAGAATATTATTAGGAAAACGTATTCTTTTAGACCTTTCCGTCCATCATCTTAAAGAAAATATTAATTTCAGGCCAATCAATGCTCCGAATCACTTCAAGGCTAATGAATATGTGATTTAATTGAAAATTTTAGAACGCATTACTAATGGTGAACCAGCTGGTCGCCAAAGGTGGTTAGTATCAAATACGTAGCATGGGTTGGAAAATTCACTTTTATTCGCTTCCTTTTTCATTCAAGCCTATTTAATATTTTTAAATAAATAATTTTAAAATATAAAATTTTGAAAATTAGGGATCTTTTCTTTAAATTCGCTGTTAGTACTAAATCTATTGAGAGAAAGGATTGAGCCCATTGTTTAGGGATGAGTTTGAGGTCTTACATTTACATAGGCCCATAGATCTTCCCCAATTCCCTTGGATTAAAAAATTAGCAATCACATTTATTGCTAAAAATGAAGTCTTGCTAAACGAAATACTATAAATATTAAATTATTCAATTACTACTTCTAAATTATCGGATTCTCTAATCTTAATTAACAGAATTATGAAGAGCAATTAAATGTCTCAAAATCGAAGTACTTCAATAATTAATCAGTGATGTGTTCCATGTTCTAAAGTCCTATTCACGCGGCCCTCGGAACGATTTTTCTCGCGGCCCTCGGAACGAACTTTCCAAACTTCCACACCACACCAGCTGGAGGACGTTTGGACTTTTGGATTTCACCAGATCCATTTACACGAAGGTTCTTCGGTGCAATCGGATCTCGAAATTTAAGCCCTCCGGTTTTGAAACTGATACCTTACCACCAGGTCACCCCAGCTTCCCTAATAGAATCAAATCGCAGTAGTTTTGGGAGGGGGGATGCTGCCTGCGCCATCTAAAACTTAATTGCGTGATATTCCAATTTCACTAACTTATGCTTCATACAAAATGAGCAGGGGGCCAAAACATTCAAAGTATGCCGCGTATTTCACTTTTATTAAATATTCAAGACTGATAGTGTGTTAGGCTCAGGGAAGCAGACTAATAAATGAAGCAAACTGAAGAATTAATGTGCATAATCTTTTAGTTTATCGGATGCACAATTTATTATTTTACAGCGCTTTGATGATATCTCACATATCACATGAAATAAACCTAGAAACTTTTTTTCAAATCACTACGATATCAATTAAAGAACATTTCTACGTATAAATGAGATAAGTGATAATACTTGTTAAACGAATGTTTCTGTGAATGTAATAGATTTAATTGGTTTTAAAAGGGTTCACTGTGCTTGATATTTTGTAATTTATTTAGAGAAGCATCCAGAAATTTGCATGCATCATTAGGTCAGCAAATTAACTATGCAAAACTTTACTGTTTCCTATATGATAGGAATAGTGGATATAAAAATCCATTAGGTAAGGAAAGAAAGACAGTAAAGAAAAATATATCAATCTAGGATTTTTAAAAAAAGCAAGACTCTGCAGAACTTTGTTTTTCCAGAATAAGTACACTTATCACTCTTACTCATAAAATTAGAGTTGGCACTTTTTTAAGGTATCAGCCTGGGATAGGAAGCACATTTTTTAAAAAATTCTTTGAATACAATACTTTGAATATTTCTTCAATTTTAGTAGATTTTCTTGATGATTATGATTCAAAACAATAAATAAAAAGTATTAGAAAAATTTAAAAATAATTTAATTAATTAAATTGAGGTATTTTAGATAAAATTTGATGAAATTCGAGCAAAACGCAAAACTCTACACTAAATTCAAATCATCCTAATTAAATTATTTTTCAGCGAAACATAATTATAGTACTTATAAAAGCAGTGAACTAAAAGCTAAGAAAAATATACAAATGAAAGAAAAGTTAAGAATCTTTGAGTATTTTTATGATAGAAAGACTGTAAAAGTCATTGGTAGTAATGGCAATAAAGTGCTAAAAACCAAAAACTATTAACATCAGGTCTGAATCCTTAGTTCATTGCCTACATAGACCACTTATGGTTATAAATATATATATGTATATATTCACACAAAATTTCAGTAAAATACATCCATAAGTTTTTGTGAAACAATTTTTTGCGAAGTAAAATAAAATTTTGACAAAAAACGCATTCTTTAAAAAATTAATTTAATGCTTTTATTAGTATACATCTAAAATAATGTTTCATTTTAAATACTTAAAATTCACCACTTTTATAGAAAAGGCCTTCTTTATTCTCAGTTTTATAATTTTTTTCTTTCAAATAGCCCATTTTATTTTTTGGAAAAACTTAGTAACAGACAAAATAATGTCTTTTTGCAGTAACAATTCACTCTTTGTCGAAGCTACTGTATTGTGTTTGCATGTAATGACCTGAAATAACACCCAATTCATTAAAAATTTCTATTATGTCAGAAAAAAACCATAATTGAATAAAAAATACTCACAACGCCGCTTCATGCTCCTGTAACTATAATCCTCTGTTTATTTAAACAGTGTAATGAGCATGAACTGGGAGAGACTTGGAAAGACGCTACTGTTCTATCCATCCCTGTGACTAGTGTTCGATTTCTGACATTTATTGATTGAAATAGGAGTAAGGATTTTAATATTGGATAAAACAAAGCCGAAGGAAATGAGCTTTTTGAAGTTCAGGTTTGGAAGTGGATTTGGCTTATTAAGTTAAATACCATGCAGATTCTGAAATATGTTAATAAAAATATTTAAAAAAACTGGAAACGAGGACAGAAAAAGAATGAGAGAAAAAAAGAACAACACACACAAAAAAATACAAATACAAATAAACGCTATGTACAAACACAAAAATAATAGAAAATAAAAATGTGTATGTAGAGTACTACTCTTGGGAATAATGTTCCTAGAATCTAAGAATAAAAATACAGCTCTATTAGTCCCTAAACGTAAAGTTTTCAACCCAGTAAACATATTTTCGGGAAGAATTGTCCATAATCGATTGTTCAAACTTTCATTAACATTTTGTGTTTTCCCAAGAAGGCATTTTTTTTTTTCAGAAGACTTTGGTCACATAATTTAATATAAGTAGGATTAATAATATTCATAATATTTTTTTGGAAGTCCTATACTTGGGTTTTTATATTTCTGCCTTCTGATTGCGCACGTTGGTATTTGCACTATGAACCCATTCCTTTTGGGTTTTGTTCATGCATTCGTCTTTTATTACTGGAACAAACATGAGAAAATGTAGCGTTGCACTTTGAATATCCAATAAATTACCAGCACTGAATCTTGCCGGCATCCTGGCTTAGGGTAAGAGTGTCTGGGCGTCCCGGTTCGAGCATGGTTGTTATTCTGTATTCTATCTGTGAGTAGAGTGAATGTGCCCCCCTGTAAAAAGGGGTTGTGCAAGCGAATGTGAAGCATGAAGTAGTTAAGTCCTACTCTTGGCCCTAGTTGGCGCTACTGAACAAACAAGATATGCTCATTTCAGCTTAAATAGCTGACAGCTCTCTGTAAGCGGGCTTGCAAAGTGCCATAAGTTACAACAACATTGGATCTTATTTTACCGCCATAATAGTTTCGTTTATGGCATTGTCTGTAAGCCTTCCTTAACCCTCGAGACATTTAATAGATTTTTTTAAACTCCCAATTGAGTAAACACTCGCTTTTGAACAAGCCCTCCACATTCGCATTTCACAACAGAACATTTAGTGAATTTTAATCGATGGATATTAATGGTATTAAAGCGCAGAAAACTGACTTCCAGTTATTCACGTGCTACTCCAGTTCTCATTTTCGTTAATTTTCATTTAAAGAAACATCTGTATCTTCTTATATAAGAATCGTAGAAACAAAATAAACACAGTTTTGGAAACTTAAATGATTGGTCTTTGAAAGGAAGGAATAAAAAAAATGTGATTTTTAGTCAAAAACTGATTTTGCAATCCAGGCAGATACAACCGTAAACCCTTAGATAAAATTGCTTTTGTTATTTAACTAATGCTTATCCACATTGCTTTCTAATAACATCACTTAGAAATTTTTATGAAGTTACAAGGATCCTAGCTTTACAATGATACCCAAAATTCTTTCCAAAACTTCAAAGAACTATGTTACAACGCAGTACATATTTTTTACGAACAATAAATAAAACGCAGGAAAACCGATATCAAGAGTACTGGAATGTGAATATTTTAGCAGATAACTGCTTAAGGTTAAAAAAGGTGTGGAGCAAATTTCAAAATCTAAATAACAAAGACTTGAAGGAAAAGCAAAATAAGCATTATTAAATTAAATAATTTACAAATAAATAATTTTCATGATTCAATTTATATATCTATCTATCTATATATATATATATATATAAAGTAATCAATCATAAAAGCATTAAATAATTAAAACCAATTTCTAGAATCATCAAAAATTAGCTTATTTCGGAAAACCGAAACTAATTATATCTGAATCGAAATTAAAATTTAATTCAGAATTAAATTACAAAAATAAACAAGCTAAATGAAAAGCTATTTATGAAACAAATCTAAATTAATATAATTAGTATAATTAAGTAAACGAAACTAAAAATTATTTCGGATTCGAACAAGTTTTAAATATAAAAATTAAAAATCTATCACTGTATTTAGTGCGCGCTAATGCGGCTACTACTAAAATACAGTTGAATCTAAATAAATTAGCAATATAAGCCAAGTAAAAAAAATACAAAATAATCAAAATTACAACAAATAGAAAAAGAATCCGGCCTGAAAACCTTTTCAAGGGATATATATATATATAATGATTCATTTTTATTTATTTTATTTTTATTTATTAAGTTATTTTCATTAAAATAATGAATGTGTGTTGTAAATCGCATATAGAAATGTTTTTAAAAATGTTTCAAATTCGAAATGCTTAGTTTTAAAATTATAAAATATCATTATTCGATACAGAAAAATAAATATTATCTTTGAAAAGGCACAACGGATAACATTTAATTTACAGCAGTTTGTGTAAACCCCAGATAAAAAGGAAATTTTATAATCCTATATTATTATATTAGTTGAATTTTATACTGTCATTAGTAGTCGATCCCAATCCTATTATTATTATCTCCCTAAGCCCGCATCCAAACCTTTTCCCAGAGAAGGATCAACATCTGGTTTACACCCATAAAAGTGAATCTAAATGCAACAAATCAAATGAAAAAAAAAGAGAGTAATTTGTTTGGTTTAGTATCATTACGTTCTCATTTAGAGGTATTTCAGAACTTACCTCATAATATTCAATCGTGATCGAATGACACTTTAAATACTTATTCTGCATCATATCATCGAGAGGATTCTGGTTTCAGCCTTAATAGGCAAAAGGCTTATGAACGTAGTAAATCTTTAGTAGAATTAGTTTCAAATCTAGAATCCTTAATTCCAAAATTGAGAACTTATCAGTAAAACCCTGGAAAAAAAATAATGTATCTATAGCAAATTTTTTAAAATTGCCTTTTTTTTCTTGTAAAAACCTTTTTCTTCTAGCTAGTGATATGTATATATAGAAAAAAAAGTACAGATGACGAACTAATAAATGATATGAGCATTAATAACGCCTTTATTGGGATAAATTTAAAAACCTACTGAAATTATTGGATATCATTTTTTTTCTCATTGATATCAAAGAATCTGACAGAGCAATGCGTCTACCACTTGGAAAAATCGAGTCGGTTATTTATTAGAAGTGTTAATTTGGCAAGGTTAGGGGCTGAGAGCTTGTATTAAGAAATGGTACTCGCCTATATTATTTTGCCTGGGATTTATCTGTCCAGAAATAATTTTTACAGCCAAAACTAGTTTACAAGCGAATACAATTCGAAAGCATTTCTTACCAAAAAGTTTACCACTGACTAAACGTCTAAGGCAGATGACTCCATCGGAGCAGTGCAAAAGCGAAACTTAAACCAAATGATAGCTACTAAGACACCTTTAAATAGCTACGAAAACACCATTAAGGATAGCTACTAAAACACTATTAAAACCAAATAATAGGTTTTTTGTCTTTGGTATTTCGCTGCTATTGCGGGGTGAGAAAACTTTTATGACTTCTGGGTACCCAAGCTTGTTTATCACTTACTTACAGACTGATTTTCTTTTCTCTTCTTTTTTCAATTTTGTTTGTTTGTTTTTATTATTATTTACATTATGGTTATACACTTGGAACTCTAAATGGGGACAGATAACAAAACAGGTTTAAAAACTAAAAAACTAAATAAATTTTTAATAATTCCATGAAGTGCTGACGCTCTAACGAATATGCAGTTTTTCAATAACAGAAAAATGCAACCCTGCGATTAAGTCGATCGATAATTTCGTGCTCATCAATGATACTAATGAAATCATCTGTATTTTTCAATAAGATAAACGCGTGTTTAAAAATCTCATTCATTGGTTTAAGCTCTGATGTAAATATGTTGATTCTGTAAACAGCCTATTTATAGATAATCCAGAAACAAGATTTATAACGTGTCCGCCATAACGTTTTACATCCGTTAGAGAAACATCCTTTACTATCTTAGGTCGTTGAAAGACACAAGTGAATCTCCACATATTTTCCACTTTTTTATCCCAAAAAATGAATGGAAGAAAGAAATCAGTAGAAATTTAATTTTAGTGTGCAGAAAAAATTATTCCCAGTTATAAATTAATGATACACAAATTAGAATGATTTATTTTTTATACACGCGAAAATCATGACTTTGTATGGTAAGGAACAAAATAGGATCCACCGCAGATTCTAAATTGAAAACATTATTATTTAAACTAATATTTTCTCGAAGATGTAAAGAGCTACGCCATTAGTTTAAACAAACAATTAGACTTATCTGAATTAAGAAACAACAGCACGGCACTGAAAACTTACCCATCCCTGATGGGACTCAACTTTTATACTTATATAAAATATTCTAGAACAGTCCAATTTAAACATTTAAGAAAAATCTAGAACCTTCGAGGTCTTATATAAATAATAAATAACAAATTAAATAAAATAATTCCAGTCTTTGGATAGAACACAGTCGCTGGGTTTCGAATCACTGACCAATCAATATTAAACGAAATGCTCTACACACTGAGGCAGCGATTGCTAACTATTTTGGTTTATTTGGCATTTCTCCCCTCTTAAAATGACAGTGCTTCGCTGTTATTCAGATTAAGAACTTTCCATCAAGAACGTGTCATGGGCCCTTGCAAGCATCTTTCTTTTCAGAAGGACTGCCTCCAATTTCAATTTGCTCGGCCGGATCCGGTATGGTTTCATACGGGATATATGACAACATCTCTTGAGTTTTTTTTTCTCTGGGAAGTAGGATCAAAATATTTCCCTTCATAGGTATCATCTGACAAACGACATAACGATACGGTCCGAAATACTTTCTTGGGATTTTCTTGGATAAATCAACTCTTCGGATTGGGATATTGGGATATAAACTCATATGAGATCTTCGGAAGCATAAGACACCGTGCGTGCAGTATTTGGAGTCGTAAAGTCGACTGTCTTTATATTGAACTTTCAGTTTTTGCATTCTGACTGGCTGTCTTGGTTCTTCCACTCTGGCAATGATCTTGGCGATGTAGTCGCCATTAATAACATCAGGATAGAATAGTAACATGGTATCCAGAATTGTTTCCTCTTCACATCCGTGAAATAAAAAGAAAGACGTAAAACCTGTTATCTCGTGTTCAGCGGTATCATAAGCAAATGTTTCAAAGGGTAGAATTTCGTCCCAATTTTTAGAGCGGAAACAAGTTTGGATTGGAAGACAGTTCCACGATCTGTGATTATTTCTCTAGGCTCTCCATGCTTCAGAAGAATTTCTTCGGGCAACAACTTCGCTATTTCTTCTGCTTCAAAACTGATAAAGCTTTATTACTATATATCGTGTCAAGTGATCGGTTTCGTCTATGATCCACTTGTTTCCATGACCAGATTTTGGAAATCTCCCTCGACAATGCATGACATATCGGCAGATAATCATCCCTCGGCAATAAAATATTTTGTTGATTCTATCATAAGTTTCTTTAAAACCACGATTTCCTGTGGTAGGAGTATCGTGAAAGTGTTCAAGTATATTTGATCGTAGATGTTTAGCAACCAGATAAATGGTTTAGGAAGGCATAGAAGACATGCAGATAAACATTCATTTTTATTTATATAGATAAAATATAAGTGCGTTCATGGCAATATCTTTCAGATTGTTATTCAGTGACAGAAAATCATATTTGCTGTGTTTGGGAATGAAGTAATTGTGCCATCTTACTTTTGTAAATAATTGCAATAACTATTAACTTATTCGAATAATTGTGGTTAGTTTCATTATGAGAATCATAAAAAATAATAATAATGAATATATTTCTTATCATGAACAGGTTTTATATGATTTGTCAAACTTTTCCTCACCTAAATCTTAATGCTTCTCTTATTAAAATGATGGTGCAAGTTAACATATTACTAAAGTTTTTACTATTTTGATTACAAAAGAGTGACAAAATGAAATTCTCATGTTAATGTTTATCAAATAAAACACAAAGATATCCTTACAAAATATGAAATCATGATAAAAATAAATAATGACTTTAGCAAGTTCACTTGAATCACAAAGAAAAAAAAGCTAAGTTTAGAAGAGCCTACAGAAGCAAACTGTTTTTTAGATACAATCTATTTAACAGACATTGGTCACAAATGGTGTAAAATGTTTAATATGTAATAAAATTAAACACAATAAAAAAGCAATATATATTTATTAGGAAAACACGTGATCAAACACAAACAAAAAATGGATTAATAAATGACAATGAAATACTATGCAATATTAAAACATATTTTTAATATTTTTTATTGTCTATTCCATTATTTTGTTATGCATTTCATAATATATATATTAGGTTGTTCGGAATGTAATTTCGTTTTTTCCTGACAAAGGATTTAATTGCATTTTTCGCACCCAATTTCATATTTAAACCGCAAAATCATTTTATGTTTTAAGAGCTGATATAGCAAGGCTTGAGTGTGAAAAAGTGCAGCTGATTCTTCGCAGTAGTTTTTGGATGGTGCCCTTTTAAATATGGAGAGCAATAAACAGCATTTTCGTCTTTTTTTTCTTTTTTGCTATAAAAGGTAAAAATGCTGTTCAAGCCAGAAATAAATTAGCCAATATGTGTGGAGAAGATGTGTTAACAGTACATCAGTACCAGAACTGATTTGCAAAATTTTTCCTTCAAATGAGGAGGCCAAAAACCACCTCGATCAGTTTTTTTTTACAGCAAAGACCAAAACTTTTATGAGCGTGTAATCATGTTACTACCAAAAATATGGCAAAAGGTATTAGACCAGAATGGCAATTTTATAATTTAATAAATAATTTATTCATTAAACGAAAATTTCATTTCATTTTGACAAAAAAATACGAAATGACTTTCCGAACAACCCAATATATTCATATTTGTCACATCAGGTGACCAGTTTGTGCAACAAGAATATTGGTTGTGTTTGTTTTCAGATAAATTGTTTAGATATAAGTTCATATCAATGAGTTTATCAAATAATTCAACATTAAAATTGCGAAATTAATATAATTGTCTAACTTAAATATTCTTGCTTACTCTGTGTATGGTATTATAAACTTTTCTCATTGAGACTATTATATGACATCATGACCCTGTTGAAAATGTAAATAACCCTTTCATCTATCTTCTAAATTTGAGGTATTGTAGCTTCACTTTTTAAAATTTGTTTAATAAAATTGCTCAGATATTAAGTAAAATACTTCTTACTTGACTTTCAATAATGGGTGAAAATCATGCGATGAACTACATGATGGATTTCGATTTGGATTTGGATTTCGGGTAGTAATGTAACTTATATATAGGGAGAAAAATATTTTTTTAAATATAAATAATTGTTCTACAATTCAATGTATGTAATTTTAAAAATTAAATGTAAAATTTGTTTGTTAGTGATCTTATCGGTTATTATAGTGGAAAAACGACAAATTTCATCTTAAAAAACTAATTCAACTTTATTAGTAGTATATAAAAATATTTGTCCACTAAAATATTTGATCATTTCATTCATTGAAGCAAGTTATATATGGAGTGGATAAAAAAATGAGTCTGTTTTTACTCTTGTAATGTGTTAATAAAAGTGCATTCTGTTATTTAGTTAAATGTTACAAACTATATTTTGGTTTATATATTATAATTATGCTAAATAAACTAGTTAATCTGTGGAACTTAAGCTCTCAAGAATAGGGTGAACTTGATGATAACTTAAAGATAGTGAATAGATATGCTACAGAAATTTTTAATTTAATAAATTTAAATAACCTTTTATAAAATATCTATAACAGTTAACTTTTTATTAAATATAGCATAAGAAATGAAATTTTTTAAAAATATCTCAGATGCAATTCAATTTCTACATTGGTATATTGCACTTAATTATTAAAAAAATATAGCATTGCAGTTCCATCAGAAACAAAGAACTTTGTAAAAGCATAGAATATATTTCATCATTTGAAAAACTTAATTTGAGCTATTGCACTTTTAGAGGCAGAAAAAAAAAACTTAAAAGAATATAATAAAAATAGTATGTATACAAAAATGTGTTCTTTTCTATGAGAAAAAATATTATAATTCTATAATTTTATATTATTTATTTTATTGTTTTTCAAAATATGTATAATAAAGTTAGATAAACTATGTAGAAACAAAGTTATAGCAAGTCTAAAAAGTCAAAGAACAAAGTAAATAGAATGAAAGTAATTTGATTTAAACTTGTTTTAAATATTTAGTTACTAGCTCATTTTTGTGACTCAGTTAAGAAAATGATATATTGGTTTTCATTAGGTTTACTTTGAAATTGCTAAGGAAACAAAAATATGAATGGCTAATAAGTATAGACAATATATTATCAGTCAACATAGGAAACTGTGTGCATGCTCAGCTATAGGTATAGGAAATTTTTTTATTCACATATAATCTAAGAATGTTACAGTACTAAAGAATATAATAAGAATATTTACTGATTGGTATACCCAGAACGCTACACTTAGCTGAATGTCTGCAAAAAATTTCTTTGGTAAGTGATTAATGACTTTTTAAAGAAACCTCACAACCTGCAATTTACAAAATTATATATGTAATTCTCATAATTTATAAGAATAACAATGAAAAACAATTATACACGAATATTTAATCGAATTAGTCCAACAAACATTGACACTCCATAATAGAAGACACCTTGAATGTAGAATATTTTAGTATACGACTTTCAAAAATCAATTAATAAAAATAGCAAATTGTTTAGCATGTAACTAAATTGAAATATTAATACGAAATTTTTTTATGTCTGTTGAATTGATATATTTTGCTCTTATTTACAATGTAAAATTTTAATGAGAGGAATTAACATTATTAAGATTTTACAATGAATAAAGACACATATTAAATGTACAAACTACATATAAAATACTAATAAAAATGATCAGAATAAGATAAAGTATAATAGAAAATAATATTAAAACTGAAAAACATGGCTACTATAAATACAACTTCAGAATCAAAAATCAATGAAGTAAAAAAAGCTATAAGAAGAAATTATTTACCTAAGTAATTTAAACAATAGTATATCTTCTCAGAAATTATGTAATGGGCCACTTTTTATCATTAAATAATGTTCAAGATTCTACTTGCCAGAACTACAACTGATTTTGAATAATCAATTTTCGAACACTCGGTGCATTCTAAAAGAGACCCCATGATCCTATGAGTGAAATATTATATTTTACTTGATTTTTTTTCCTTTTAATAAGAATTACCCATCAGAAAAAAAAATGCTCAGCTATATCTTTAGGGACTGCAGAAAATGCGAAATATCAGAAACCATTCTAAATCCAAAACATTTTAGTTTAAATTCTGAATTAACATCATCTCTTAAATGTAGTGACATTATAGAAAACACCTCTGCAGAATTCTTCCACATTTTTTTTTCAGTTCATTTTAACATATTGAAACAAACAGAAGTGTTAAGCTTAGGAATTATATAAAAAAAAGACGTACTCTGTTCTTGAAGTGTGAAGACAAATATAACCATTGGCAGAATATTTTTTTTCTTTGATAATAAAGATATTGTATTTATACAATCATAAGTTTACAAAAAATGCAATCATAATCTAAGAGGCACATGCTGTATTGAAAGCTAATAAAATATGAAACAGAATTTACGTTAAATAACGATTCTATAAATATGATTGAAGGGTATTTGTATTAAATATCCATTAAATAAGATGAAAGGTTACTGAAATATATGTTTTAAGGTAATATGTCGACACCTCCCTTGGGTAACGTACCCATCCACTACAATACAAACACACCGGGAAAAGTGTTGAGCTACAACACAACATTTAAAAGACAACGTTATCCCATCTGCCCCTCTCGATCCAACGTCCCTACCTGTGAAAACTGCGGTTTGTGATGGATTCGCCCATCCCATAGGGATAACGTTGAAATTGAGATGCTAGTCTCTTCTTTCCCTCTAGTCTCTTCTTTCCTCTCTCCATGAGAAGCTGTCGCAACTCTGTTGCTTCCTGCTTCTGATGGACAGCCAAAAATCCCATGTGTTTGCCGTGCGGGGCAACCCATTAGAAGGGTGGTGCACTGTGGTCCCCGGTGTATCAATTGGCTGGTTGCTAACCACCTGAATGGTTAGTTTGCTAGGGATCAAATGAAGGGGTTACATCTTGGGCTTGGCATTAAGGGTGGTCACTGTCCCCGGGCGTAACTCCGAGCGTATAGGTTCCGGCTAGGACTAAGGTGTATGCCGAGGCTGAAGATAATCAGAGCCGGTAATTGCCTTCCCTTGTTGGGCTCCATGGTGGGTGGTGCCGTCGGGCCCGAAACTTTTGTTATATCGTATGGGCTCTTCCAAACGTGGTCTCTTCAGTGGGCGTCGCATTGTACCGATCACTTCTAATTTTGAAAACCATTTTGACAGTTTCTTCATAGTAAAGCGCGTTTCCTGAAAAAACGAAACTTTTGAAACGGTATCACCATTTTTTGTTCAGAAGGCCGTCACCGCAACTGTTGGCGAAGTAACATCGATTAAAAAGATGCGCTCTGGTGACCTTTAGTAGAGGTCAATTCTCGAAAGCAAACCCAGAGCATACAAAAACTCAAAGTTCTTGCAACTATCCCTATAAGTGTTAACCCCCAAACTTTCTTTAAATACATCTAAAGGTATAATAACTTGTGGAGAAATTCTAAACCTTCCAATAGATTATATTACTGATGAACTAAAATCACAAGGAGTCGTAAATGTCTGTCGAATTACCATCAGGCGTGATGGAGAAATCATAGATACCAAACACCATATACTAACATTTAAAACGTCGTAACTGCCAGAATATATATATGCAGGATACATAAAATTACCCGTAAAATCATATATCCCGAACCCGTTCAGATGCTTCAAGTGCCAGCGCTTTCGACATTCAAAGGCAAACTGTCGCGGGACACTCACTTGTTCCCAATACGCAGAAAAAGGTCACGATAGCCAGCAATGTGCCGCAATTGAAAAATGCGTGAACTGTGGTGGCGATCACACGTCCTAATCTCGATCCTATTCACTGTGGCAACTTGAAAACCACAATAAGTTAAATTTAAGAAAATTTAACTTATCCTGAAGCTAGGCGTAAGGTTACAGCTCAAATTCCTACTCCTAGCATAACATATGCTTCCGTTGCACAAAGAGCATTTTGTGCAAACTGTTCTTGCACAAATTGCGCAAAAAATAAACCGACAACCAAACAGCTCAAAGTCTCTTGTTCAGATATCGAACATTCCATAAGCAGTTCTCCTGAAATGCCTACAGTTTCAAAAAAGAAATCAAAGAAAAAAACTAAAAACTCGCTGACATTAAAATTTGCCAAACGTGGCCTTACATTACAAGATGTCTCGCAAAAGTTGAAAAAGTCAACAGTAAAAAATTTCGTCGCTTTCGGGCTTGCAACTCAAGGTAATGCCCATAAGGTCTTAACGTCGATCTTCGGCATGCCAAATAGCCCGGATATCAAACTACACCCTTCTGATAATGAAGATGACTTGGAGATAAGTTGTGAGTATGAAGCAACTCAAACAAATGTTGGAAAGCTTCTTCATCAAAACCGCTCTGTTAATGGGTACCTTTATTTCTTGGAACTGTCGTGGCCTTCGGTCCAAATTGCAAGACATTAAAACCATTTTTAACGTTTTCCATCCTGTTTGTTTTGGTGTCCAAGAGACTCTCTTGACACCCAACATTCCAATCAAATTACGCAGATACAACTGTGTTCGGAAAGATGCAGACAATAGGTCCCATGTTTCTGGCGGAGTCTGTATCTTCACGTCAAATTTGTATCCGAGCACGCCTCTCAATTTGCATACTTCTCTTCAGGCTGTGGCTGTACAGGTTCATATACAATCTTTGGTCACAGTCTGCACAATTTATCATCCATCTAGTGGTGTCATTTGTCAAAGAAATCTTGACAATTTAGTGGACAACTTCCTAAGCCTTTTATTTTATTTGGATATTTCAATGGACACAGTACTTTGTGGGGCTCAGAAAGTACAAATTCTCATGGGCAGCAGATCGAATAGTTTTTGGCTGATAACTGTCTCTGTCTGCTCAACAATGACGAGCAAACAGGCTTCCATGCCCCCACACGTAGCTCCCATTGTCTTGACCTGGCTATATGCACTCCAGAGCTGCTACCGTTGTTGAATTTGACAGTAGGGGATGATTTGCACAACGACAAGTCCTCCACGTTTTCTATTCCAGCGGGCTGACTCGAATACATTTTCCCAACTGGCAGTTATCAATGTGGCTATGATCAATGATATCGACATTTCGAAAGCAATGCAAAATGTCATCGACATGATAATGAACGCCGCTAATGTCACCATTCCGAAAACTACCCCACGGCTAAGAAAATTTCATAGACCGTTGTGGAATGCAGCATGTCACGACAGTCATAAGAAACAGGAAAAACTTTGGAATCTTTTTAGAAGGTACCCTACGATAGAGAATTCGATCGCTTTTAAAAGAGCCAAGGCGCAATCCCGCCGCATTCGGCTTCGTAACCAGAGAGAATCATGGATTAACTTTGTCTCGTCCGTTACATCCTGTACTTCCAGTAAACTTCTATGGAGAAAAGGAAAAGCTGCTAATGGGATCAATCATAAATCATCTATTCATGTTTTTAAAACCAGTCGTATGATATATTCGAACCCATTAGGTGTTGTTAACCTTCACGTTTCTGCAACTGATTCTTATAGCCTTCAGTTTATGGCGATTAAGAATCGAGCAGAACAGTTGCCTTTGGGCTTCAAAGCCCTAAAAGACATTCCGTATAACTGGGAATTCAGGATGCATGAACTGGAGATGACTCTATCCGAAGTCCTTGATACTAGCCCTGGACCAGATGGAATCACGTATAACGTGATTCGCCATTTGAGTACCTTTTCACTTTCCAATCTCTTACTGCTCTATAACAGAATATGGACAGAGGAGAAATTCCCTTCACAATGGAAAGAAGCTATAGTGATTCCTGTATCAAAACCTGGCAAAGAATCACCCATCCCTCTAAACTACAGGCCGATTGCTCTTAAAAACTGCCTTTGTAAGACTTTAGAGGCATGGTCAACTCTCGACTTACTTTCGAATTGGAAAAACAAGGATGCATCTTCCCGTTGCAGAGTGGTTTCCGTAGAGGGCGATCTATTTTTGACAACCTCGTTATACTTGAAACCCAAATTCGCAATGCGTTTGTTAGAAAGAACCACCTTGTTTCCATATTTTTCGACATAGAAAAAGCATATGACCGTACATGGCGCTATGGCATACTTTCTACACTATTTCATTTGGGTTTTAGGGGTAACATGCCCATCTTTTTACCAAATTTTTTAACTCAACGTTCCTTTCGTGTTCGAGTTGGTAACTTTTATTCTAATAATTTTATTCAAGCAGATGGACTTCCGCAAGGAAATTTCCTCAGCGTTACACTTTTTATTGTTCATTTGGGCCAAAGTTTAAACCAGTTGTACCCATCTGTTAATGGGACACTTTATGTAGACGATCTGCAAATCTTATGCCAAGGAAGTAACATGGCACTAATTGAGAGGCAATTGCAAAGCCCAGTAAATAAACTTATAGCTTGGTGCGATAATAATGGTCACACAATCTCTCCAGAGAAGAGTAGTTGCATTCATTTCTGTTGGAAAAGAAACATTCACCTAGATCCTTGTATTCGAATTAAAAATACCCTTATTCCTGTTGTGAATGAAATACGGTTTTTGGGAATGATTTTCAATCGTAAACTCACCTTCCTTCTGCATATATTATGTTTGCGAAAGAAGTGTGAGAAATCCTTAAATATTTTAAAGGTTCTCTCAAAAACATCTTGGGGAGCTGATCGAACCTCCCTTCTCCGCATTTATCAGGCAATCATTCTCTTTCGGATAGATTATGGATGTATGGCGTATGGTTCCGCCGTCTCATCTGTTTTGCGGTGACTGGATACTCTCCATCATTCTGCTTTGCGCATTTGCTCTGGTGCATTTCGTACGTCTCCAGTTGAGAGCCTCTATGTTATATGTCACCAACTACCACTTTCCTTAAGATGAAAGAAACTGTCTGCCATATTTTGTTTCCGTCAAAATCTGTTCTGAAGCATCCACTGAACGAAATTTCCCTGCCGGTTGGTGTTCGTCGACTTTATAATGCTCGCCCTTCACATATCCTACCATTTTTGTGAGAGAACAAGATTGACTCTGCATGATTCGGACCTTATTAATGTTCGTATTAAAAGTGTTAACTTCTTCAGTTTTTCACTTTGGGACATTCCACAGTTTCCTTTCTTGAATTCTTCCACGGGATTCGACAAATCATTAACTTCTCCTGTAGTTTTCCAACAGCTCTTTTTATATCATAGATATCTGTATTCTTTTGTGCCTATATTTACCGATGGCTCGAAATGAGATGGATATGTTGGTTGTGGAGTTGTTCTTACAGCTGACACATTGAGCCACCGTCTTCACAATTCCTGCTCTGTTTTTACTGCTGAGTTAGTGGCAATTTTCTGTGCTCTTCAGAAAATATCAACCTCTGCTCAGCGTAAATTTATAACCTATACCGTTAGCATGAATGCTTTGGAGACACTTTCAAACTACCAAAATCGGATGCATCCCACAGCCCTCAAAATTTAATTCACCTTGCGACATTTAAAAAATGATGACTTCAAGATTACTTTCTGTTGGGTGCTGAGTCATGTTGGCATCTTGGGAAATGAGACGGCGGACTTGGCCTCAAAATCCGCAACGACCTTTTTAAACATAGGTATTCCTTTTTGTGATATTAAAAGGTCCATTAATCATCACATTATCTGTAACTGGCAAATGTCATGGGATCTGCAGATCCAAAATAAATTGCATTGTATTAAAACTGACATTTTTCCTTGACCTATTCATCCTATACGTGAGATAGATGTTAAATTGATTCGTCTCCGTATAGGACATACTCGTTTCACTCACAAATACCTAATTTTTGGCGAAAATGCGCCTGTGTGCAACAGCTGCCAAGTTCAATTTACTGTTCATATTTTAATTGACTGCCCCGTCTTTATTACTTATCGTTCTCGTTTTTTTACCACGTCTTCAACAATACAAGACTTGGTGGGTGAAAAAAAACACCCGAATATTTTTAAATTCCTCAGAGCTATTGGATTTTTTTACGTACATTTAGTTTTTTTTATTAATCCTGTATGTGTTAAGTATTGTTAATTAAGTTCTTGTTTTTCACGTCATATATAAAAATGATACGACTCATAGTTTTAAATTTCAAGATACTAAAACAATTTTACACATTAATGTCATAGTTTTTATCTTATAACACCTTTTTTTTTTTAACAAATGAGTTTTTAAAAAAACATTTTTTACACTTTTACCTTTTGATTGGCGCAGTTTAGCCAAACATGGCTCTTGCGCCAATGAACCACATACAACACTCACATGTGAACCGATTCCTAGATACAGTTCAAGATTTGGATGCTCGTGATTGTTTGTTCATCACGTGACACTCAAGTTTACCGCAGTTTCAATGTTATTGAATAGAATTGATAAATAGTTGAAAGAAATCTTGATAGCTATGTGAGATAAGAAGTGGATTTGCTGGTATATAAATAAGGACTATCAAACAACAAAATTGTCTGTTTTTAGTTCCATTTTAATAAAAAAACATGTTGAAATTCTGTATTTTGCTTTGGAATGCTTTATTTTTAAGATGTACATGCAATTTGCTGGAATATGAAGAACTTTATATTACGCAACAGGTCAGATTTCTTTTTTTATATCAATGCCTTCTTTCAAAGTTATATTCCCGATTTCTTTCCTGTTTTGAAACTTATTTATCCCACAAGCTCTACTTACAACTTGAAGATAATTCTGATATTTTTCTGTTGTTATGTATGATATAGTTTTTAAAAATAGGATTTAAATATAAATGCTCACAGAAAAATTAATATATTGTTTATTTTTTCATGAATTTCAGATAAGATTATTGAAATTAATATATTTACTAAATAAGGGAAGTTTAATTAGTTAAAGAAATTTTGTTCTGATGTATTATAATTCATATTTATTTAAAGATAACGCCTTTATTGTAGAATGCATTTCTTATTCCGAATATATATATTTCTATGAATCCATTTTATTAACAAGGTTTACTTCTCTACTTTTAATGAACAGAGTGATTCACTACTTCATACAGCTAGAGTTACAGCATATTAAAACTGAGAATACTTATGCTTACTTTAGTTTAGTAAAAATTTTACATTTTTTTTAAAGTCTCATATTTTGTTAGGTGATTATTTTATTCAAAAATAAATAAATAAGTCGATACATATCTCATTCTTTACAAAATTAAGCATTTTATAATTTCATACATACATTGATTGTTTTGCCTCATCAGAAAACTTTGCTTGTTAAAAGCAAAACTTATATCTTATTTGATAATTTATATGAAATAACCATAAAATATTTCAGTAATCAATGCATATGTAATATATACATATATAAAATAATATTTTTTTTTATTTCCTAATGTTTTTATTACAACTTTATTACTTTACATTATTAATAGACATTATTACTTTACTAATTATTATTTACAAATCTGTTTCAAATTAGTAAAGCACCATTAATGAGTTTCATTTTTGACATTTCGTTCAACGTTTTTAGAATCCAGGCAACTAATGAAATGTATTTAAATTTGAAAAATTGAATAATCCGTCATCAATAGCAATTATATGCATCTGTTAGTTAAAATTTGATTTAAAAAATTTAAATGCTTTCTTTTCTTTATCTCTTCAGTCACATGGAAATGTTTATATTGTGCATCAGATTACATGCTTATATCAGAATATTTTACAAAAATTGATGTAATTTTTATTGATATAAACTGTATCTTTTAATTTCATACAAATTCTATCATATTTTCAGTTATTAAATTTCTTCAAATTTGAATTTTGCTCTAAATTATTTGGAAAATGGACATGATATTTCATAGTATGAGTGCTTTAAAGTTAATTCTCATACATTTAGATTATATTTCTAGAATATACAATTAAAACTAAAAGATTTTGAAATTATATGCTAATATTTTTAAAACTTTGATAATCTGTAGCAAGTATTTTTGCTTATTTTTTCTTTTGGTGTTGTTAATTATTATTAAAAAATACAATATTGCAATAACAAATTTCATAAAATGCTTTTAACTAATAATAAATACAGTGGCAACAAATTCTGTTACACGAGCTTGATTGATAGAAACCTTATCAATTAAAAAATTATGTTACTGAAGCTCTGTCATCATATGCATTATAGATTTCTATTTATTTCTAGTTCAAATTAATAATTTGAATAAGTTAGATTTGTTTTCAAATAAGTTTATAATATCTCTATTAGATTTTATTAAATTTCAATTCTTTTTAAGAGAGATTATTAAATTACAAAAAAGATTATAAAGAATTACCATATCCTTAATTAAGAATTCATAATTGCATATGTTCTCAAATTGTTTCACTTTGTCCCAAAAGCTCAGTGAACAATAATTTTTTTAATTAATCAAAACATCAAATCAATTATATTTTTAATTTATCAAATTATTAATAATCCTACTATGTCAGCTATGCTAGAAGTCAGACTTCTGCCTTTCCGTCAGAAGCTACTGCACTCCTTTCCGTGGAAACACGGACACGACATCATCATTATCATTAATAATGATTATAAAAATATTATATCATTTTAATAAATATGCGTTTTCTTTTAACTTAGGTGGATCACTTTGGATTTACCAGTAATAAAACATATGAGCAACGATACCTCGCTAACTACAAATATTATAACCCAGAGAATGGAAGCATCTTCTTTTACACTGGCAATGAAGGAGTCATTGATGTGTTCGTAAATAATACTGTAAGTTTTACTAATCTGAGTTATTTAAACATTCTGATATCTTTAACTTATGAACAACTTGTCAATTCAGGATTATCTTTAAATTAGGATAAACTTAGGAATTTAAATAATTAATTCTTATTAATTCATGTATTTTAAAGTTAATCTTTTAGGAATTAAGTTCCTTGATTTCTAATTGATTGAAAGCGACTTTACTGTTTTCCAAAGAGGTAATCTTCTGGGACTAGACACATACAAGAATGATATTTTTAAATAGAAATTAAGTTCTGAATCAAATTAGATTAATGCTTTTTTTAGTGCTAATAGGAAACTATGCATTGATTTTCCCATTCGCCCATAGACTGACGAACATACCTTGTCTTCAGAAGCTATCAATAAGCTGAGCTCTGTTTGGCTTTAAATTGTCGTTTGACGACTTTCAGGAAAATGCCACATAAGGTTCAAGAGCATCGTTTCGGCAGCGCTTTTAGGGACAAGTACACTATCATAGCATGCATGAGTAGTTGGTTCTCAAAAGCATGAGTAGTTTGGTTCTCTAACGTAAAGCTTTTGAACACGAGAATTTCGAGTAGGTACTTACCCTTGTAGCAGTGAGTTCCAAGCTTTCCATAAGTGAAGAATTGTTGACAATCATTACTTTGAATCTCGATCCATTGGTAAAGACCATAAAGAAGAATGTTAGATTGATCATCCAACATTGAGGAGGTAGTCTGATTTGTTAACTCTAGTCTTGCTACATTCAGGAATAACACCACAGTCTTTCAAAGACCCTGACTGTTTTCTGCAGTTTGTTAAGTAAGGACGTGTTAAGAATGCTGGTCGTAAAGATCCTTTTTCACCGGTCGCCAGTGAACAAATTATATGGATATTATAGAACTAAACAAAGCAGTGATGTCATGAGAGAACAAAGGAGTCGCTATCCTTTTAAATTGTTGTGTATCCTTATCATTTACTAATTTTTTTGTGGATATCGTAGTTTTGAGGCTGCCTTCCTGTCAAAGTATATGTAGTTTAGGAATAGGTTTCCATAACTTCAATGCCATCATTTGATGGATACCTGCTGTATCAACGTTTTTTAAGACATACACTTGAATTCTATTCATTTTTATCCATATCAAACTAGAGATGTGGAAATTCTTTAGGAGTGGGAAAAGAAAAGAGGTATTCTAAATTTCACGCAGATTTATTTTATTATAAAATTCAACACAGACTAAAAAAAGAGTTATTTTAAAAAATTCTTTAGTATCAATACGATTACTGAAATTGTTAAATTAAATTTAAATTTATGAAGAATATATTGGTTTTGCCCTTATTTTAAATTACTAATTTCTTTAAAAAATTGTATCGGAGGGGATAAAATTTTTATGTGAGTAGTAGTTTGAGATTCTAAACTATTCTGGAACTTATTTGAGTAGTAATTCAGTCTTTATTTTTTGTAGGAAAAATGGCGTTTGATTCTGGAAACATTAGGTGCCCTTTTATTATTTCTCTGGCTAGATTTGGCTATTTGAAAATGTTTTAATTCATCGCATTTCTTATGCTATAATTAATTGCATCACCATATTAGATATGAGTATACAAAATTTCGTTAAATTAAATCACTTATCAACAGGAATATCGTTTTTCTCATTTAAGTAACGTTAATTTTGGACACTAGTATGACAGTTAAGTATTGCCATGTTACGGAGATGGATGCTTTTTCAGATGCGATTTTGTGTTTTAGAGCTTTGTAATTTGTATGAAATCTAAATATATATATATATCACTTGCTTGTTCTAAAGGTGATAATTTATTACCAGAAATGCATTTGCATGTTGGATATTTCCTTATTTTTCTCTTTGAATAAAAAAAAAAGATTCCTTGGAATTTAATTTTTTATCAGTTTTACTTATTTAGTATCTTATCGATCAAAATAAGTACCTTAAGATTACATTACTTAACTGCACATTTTCTGGAAATAGCATGTTTGCGACAATGGATAAACAAAAGTGCTTATTGAGCATCTTTTATCAGCTTTTCAACTTTGTACTGTCAAGACCAATGTATCATAGTAACAAAAGAATAGCGCTCAATTTCGAGTTTTGTTTTAAAAGAAACATAAAATGACAAATTTCATACCATAATAGCACAAGGTTAGTAATTACAAACAGTACTCTTATAAACTTATAATATGTAGATCACTTTCCTAAGCTTTTATGGATATCAATGTAGAGTACGAAGTGCATATTTTCTTGTACGCACCTGTTAGAATTAAGAAGTAATTAAACTTATTTAACCCAGCATTCTTTATTCAGTTTACCTAATTTTCTCCTTCGTTTGTCATTTTTGATTCAATTTGGGCAAAATTTTCATTTTATGGCATCTTTTTATTCAGTTTGCCTAAACATTACACTCATTAGTCCAACTTTTTTTAATTTGTCGAAATTACACTTTCTTTTGCCATTATTTATTCAATTTGCTTAAATTTTGCATTCATTTGTCATTATTCAATTTTCTTAAATTTCGCATTCATTTGTCATTCTTTATTCAATTTGCCTAAATTTCATATTCATTTACCAATGCCCCCACAATATATAGGGAATAAGCTGATCTATGCAAAATACTCTACTACAAGGAATAGTCCGATAGATAACAAAAAAAAATGTAATCAACTCTTTTTTAAAAAATTGCCCTCAACGATTCTGAAATGAAAAATGAAATATATTTTTTATATAGAGAACAGTTTTTGAGGGGGGAAAAAACTGAAATTTTTAAGGTATCCGACTACGTTAAAAACACTAATTATAGACCATTTTGGTGACTTTTTTCCTATTGTTATTTCTTGTAGTTTAGACTTCCCTCTTTCCAAAACAGGTTATCTTACCTAGGAAAAGGAAGGACTAGCCTATCATCCGGGGTCACATATTTTTCATCTAAAATTTGTCTTTAATTTCAATTTTCTAAAAACTTTGATTTTCATGAAAATTCTCCACACTTAGGACGCTAAATCTCAAAAACTAATAGAGGTACTTGCATAAAATTTTCAATGTGGGTTTTAAATGATATTGGCAATGAAATGAATCAAACGTTTTTTTGTTGGCTAAATACTTTTTACTTTATAGATGTTTTTAGAAATATTAAGTTGTAAATTCATAGAAAAAAATGCATATATAAGTATATTTTTACCCATAACCTCTTTGCTTCGTAACATTTTTCTTAGATTTTGATTCATTTCATTCATCTTTATATTCTATAACTTGTGTACAAAGAAAAATTGGATTGCTGCATTAAAATTTTGTGTATAGTGTTAACCATTTTGGTTAAATTTCATTAAAATTTACTACACATTTTCCAAATTTTCAAAATATATTATATTTTCAAATATTTTTTTTGTATTTATAGTATTTCATATTATAATTAACAATATGTCTAAAAACCATTGTTTTAAATAAGTTTTTTCAAAGTTTTTCCTGGCCGCGGTAGCCTGGTGGTAAGATCTCGGCTTCGTAACCGGAGGGTCTCAGGTTCGAGACTCGATTTCACCGAAGAACCGTCGTGTGAGGGGGTCTCTTGCACGTTAAATATGTCGGACCAAACATCCTCCCGCTGGTGTGGTGTGGAGAGGTGGGTGCCAGTTCAGGTGTCGTCCTCGTCATCTGACCGTGGTTCAAAATTACGAGGTCCGTCCCTCAGTAGCCCTCGTGTTGCTTTAAACGGGACGTTAATAAAACTAAAATTCAAAATTTTTCCTTCGAACGTATTCGGATACCTTAATATAAATTTTAAACATAAAAAATCATAATTATTTTAAGTTTTTAATTTAATTATTTTATTTAAAAAGTTCTTTTGGCAAGTACTTTAAAAATGTCAGATTTAATTGCTACCCTATGTTATTTATACTTATACAAGAATAAAATTTAATTAGCGTTGACCAATAAAACTTTGCCGACTTCAGGATATTAAAAAGCGGAGACAGCTGATCTTGTGATATTATAACAAACGTAATGATGATGATTTTATGTCTCTTTATTTCCAAGAAATTCATGGTCATCGTGAAATTATGAGGAAAATGATGAAAGATTTTTGGGAAACTGCATATGTTAAGTCTTCAAACAGTCAAGGGATGAAAATGCATCATTAATCAGGTTATTGAACATTTTGCCACATCGGTCGCTGGAGTGTATCAGGTTTCAATAATAATTAATAATATAACCAATAAAATTTTCGTTCTTCCTTCAAAAATTAGTGAGACAAAAACATTTAGGTGAAAAGGACAAACAAATCCCTTTTGCATTGACCTATCTGACGAGAATCCCCATTATACGTACTAACCATGAGGATTTGATTAAGGGTGTCACAAATTCCTCCCATTTTGGAACTCTGGAATCCGACAGCAGCTCCACCTTACCTTAATTGATACCGAGACCTGCTAGGGAAAGCATCAATAGATGGTCTTTGGGTGAAATCAAAACTTAATATTGAAAAGCTTTTGATTTTAAGTGTTATTTTGTATTTGTTTTGTGTGCGTGGCATGAAAATAAATGTTTCCTCTCCAAGATTATGGATTATTTGTGTGAAAGTGAAATTATTACTCAACTATAGTGGTGGTCCTGGAATATAAGGTAAGGCTGATTACCTTATTTGAATTATTTTTTCTTCATTTTTTGCTGATAAAATAATATCTGGCGCCCGAAAAGGGACAGCCACTAAAGAGTAATAAGTATTTACAAATATTTAGTTTCATATGTGCTAAAGAGTAAGCTTAAGATATTTTGCATGGTTGAAAACGAAATTGTAAACACTGACTCTCAGACATATTGATAGTTGAATCTATATGATAACTTTACTATAATAGAAATAAATTGACAATTGAAAATGTCTGAAGAAGAGCTAAATAGATTAAAACGTAAATATGTTTATTTACGTGGTGCAGTGACAAAGTAAATAATTAAAATCGAAAATGACATTTTGAAATCAGATATGAAAGTCGAAGAGCTAGACGAATCAATCGAACTTTTAAAAGAAAGAAGCGAGGAATCAAAAGTAATTAATTCACAAATTGAAAGTCGATTAAAATTGATGAAATAGAAGAAGAATTCGAAAGTGTAAAAGAGTATAAAGGAAAAATTGCAAAAACACGATTCAAAACATTAAGATTAATTCGGAAATTAAATAACGAATCCGAATCTAATAATACTTGGCAAGATTCCAATGTCTCTCTGAACTACTCGAACTAGAACGAAACTCTAAGAAATGAAAAAGAATGCATAAAATTTCCAGAATTAACTATCCCGAAATTCTGTGGTGAAGTAAGTAAATGGTTAAATTTTTGGAATTCGTTTAAATTTGTCATTCATGAGAATGAAAATTTAAGAATAATTGATAAATTTAATTATTTAAGATCATTTTTGGGAGGTTCAGCTTTTAGCTTAATCGATGGATTAGAATTGACAGCGGAGCCTTATGACCACTCAATTGATATTTTGAAACAAAGATTTGGAGATAAAAATATTTTAATCCATGTTCTCATTGAAAAATTAATTCAAACAAGTCCATTAAAAAATTCTAATGTTCTGAAAAATTTCTGTAGCCTTTTTAATCATGTACAAAAAAAATAAATAGAGGTTTAGAAAGTTTATCTGTGAAAAAGGATAGCTATTCAAGTATTTTGGTTCCTATTTTAACAAAATTGTTGCAGCGTGACCTACTTTTATAATATAATAAAGGAAAAAATAATACTTCGGATTATGAAATTAATGAGTTATTAGAGTTCTTATCTTCACAAATCGTGGCTCGAGAGCGAACTTTCTTAACTATAAACAATCCTGTTTCGGAACCGAAACCATCCACTAGAAGGAATCATCCAGACTACAGGCGCCCCTCAACTGCTTCAGCATTGATTAATGAGTCTGTTCATAGTAAGAAAAGTGAATACGACCAGATTTGTTTATTTTGTAAATCCAATAGGCGTAGTACTATTTCCTGTACGATTAATAAATTAAGTTTGGAGGAGAAGGTAGAAATTTGTTAGAGACCTGGCTCTTATTTTAGATAAAACTAGCTGCCTTTGGCGACCAGCTGGTTCGCCATGAGTAATGCGTTCTAAATTTTTCAATTAAGTCACATATTCATTAGCCTTAAAGCAATTCCGGGTATTGATTGGCCTGAAATTAAAAATGTTTTTTTTCCGTGATGCTGCCAAAATATTAAATATGCTTTTTTAAAAAAAGCGAAAAAGGAAAAAAATAATATTGAATAAATGATTTAGATGCTGCAAATGATAATAGAAACCTTGGCTTTGCATTTATTTTTTTAGAAACTATCACATTTTATAATGAAAAAAAATATTGAATTAATGATACAGATATTGCAAACGATTAAAGAAATATACCATTAAGTCGGGATTTCAATGCATATCCTGTCTAAATTTAATCAGGTTTACCATAAATAAAGAAGATTTGTTGAATAAATGATTTAGATATTGCAAACGATTATAGAAACCTTTGCTTTGCATTTATTTTTTTAGAAAATATCACATTTTATATTTCTTTTATTTTATCCAGTCACGTGCTCAAAGTATCATTTCTTTAGACTTGATTTACGATGATAGTTTTTTTTTTATTTGAACTTCCGTCATTGTTTTCTTTTATTTTATCCAGTCACGTGCGCAAAAAAACGTGATCAAAATATTTCTTTAAAAATTCGTTAAAAATAGAGGCTTAAGTTATACATTAAAACACTGATACCATTAGAAAGCTAATTTTTTAATCTTTAAATTGATGTAAAAATCATGTTTGTGCGATAATATTTTCGGAAGTTATAGCGGAAAAACGTCGAAATTTCCCTTTAATTTTAATTAGTTCAAATTCTAATTAAAAATTCGAAAAAAGGGCTCCGAGGTGCATATTCCCAACCTCCAAGGTATACATGTACCAAATTTGGTAGCTGTAGGTCCAACGGTCTGACCTGTAGAGCGCCAACACACACACACACACACACACACACACACACACACACACACACACA